>JAVSCE010022116.1:0-38822 GCA_032199065.1 Smutsia gigantea
ATGACTGAATAAATACATAAATGGAGAATAGACAAATCTCTCTTACAGAAGACTTCCATATAATTTATGTAGATGTTCCACCCTCAAAGATGTGGAGCATAATTCCCACTCCTTAATTATAGGCTTCACATAGGGACTTCCTTCCAAAAAGTACAGTATGGGATGGGAAATAGAAGAACTTTATGTTAAAGGAATCTGATGTACCTTTCCTCAGCCAGGTGACCACAGTTAACAACAGTGAAAAGTCATGTTGGTGGCATATGTACCCTTGATATGATGTAATGAAAATTGTTTTTCTTCTGGGATCTTCTTCCCCAAGACCTATAAACCCAGTCTAATCATGAGGAAAACATCTGCTAAATCCCAATAGAGGGAGATTCTACAAAATACCTGATCAGTACTCCTCAAAACTGTCAAGGTCATAAAAACAAGGAAAGTCTGAGATACTGTCATGGCCAAGAAGCACCTAAAGAAGCACGATGACTAAAGGTGATGTGGCATCTTGGTTGAGATTCTAGAACAATGAGAGAATGTTAGATTAAAAACTAAGGATATCTGGATCATGTATGGCCTTTAGTTAATAATGATGTATCAATATTGGTTTATTAAAAGTAACAAATGTGCCATACAAATATTGGGGGTGGCAAGGAGAGGTCTGGAGATAGGGAGGAAGAGACAGTGAGAAATGTGGCAACTACAGAAGGGAGAACCTTTGAAAAAGTGTAGGAACTTTAAGGGTATTTGGGGAATTTTTTACCGCTTTGTTTCTCCATGAAACTACAGTGAAAATATATATTAATCATCAATGATTCTGGAGTTAGATTTGTCTTTATTCACTATTCATAGTTTCTGATCTGAAAATATGCCAAGACTGCCCTATTAATGGGTAGCAAGTGCCAAGCAAGAGCAAGATTTGGGAAATAAGCAAAATAATAATAATTAAAAAACATAGTAAATGTTTATTGAGATCTTACTGTTTGACAGGCATGTATGTGTGTGTGTGCATGTGATCCCTCAACAAGTTTCTTATGAAGGTACTATTACAGATTTGGAAACCACATCTAGGTATTGAAATAATTTGCCCCAAATAATAATGACTAGTAAGTAACAGGCAGGAATTGAACCTAGACAGTTTGGCTTCAAAGTTCACAACTTAAATTACTTCAGTCTCAATCTCTAGCTCTCTCTTTCCCACTGTTAAAATATTTAAATGATTAAGAATGAAATACGGTATTAAGTAAATCCCCTGTAATTAAAGTGGAAGTTAGAGAAAGTTTAATGGTCAGCTGAGCCTATTAAAGACAGTACTTACTTTAAAAAGAAAATGATGACGTAACATTTTATAGAATCATGATATTTTCAAAAGGTTCCCTGCTCCAAAAGGGCCCACATATTAAGACATATGTCAAAATAATCATTGAGCCAAAATAAGTTCCATGAATATTATGGAGGAGACAAATTAATGTTATCTATTAATGATTAAGTTTGTCTACCTAGAAAAAAATAAGAATCCTCTGAAAACTAGAATAAAAGCATCTTAGTTTCCAGTTACCAAACTAACATGAAAAGCAGAAGTTTTTCTATACAGTAGAAATAACTATTTAGCATATCAGATTTTAAAAATCATATTAACCATAGCAGCAAAACTGTAAAATAACTAGGACTAATCTTAATAAGAAATATGACACATGTACCTCAGAAATATAACTAACTTAACTTAGGGACATAAAAGATGTTAATAAATCAGGAGACAGCCCATGTTTCTGGATTAGAAGCTTCAATGTTTTAAAGATGTCACTTCTCTCCAAATTAATTTGCAAATTTAATGCAATCCCAATTAAAACTTGATGAGATTTTTGTTTGGAACTTGACCAAATGATTCTAAAGTTCATTTAGAAGAAGAATTGTGTTAGAATAGTCATGAAAAGACCAAGAAAAATGAGTAATGAGATTGACTTGCCCTCTTAGAAATTAAATTATCACTGTGGTATGGTACCAAAGTAGTCAGACAGATCCATAAATTAAAAAGAAAAGCCAGAATCTGAATTAAGTATGTATAATAATTTGGTATCTATTAATGATGTCAGTTTGAAATATTAGGGAAAGAATCAACTGTATATTAAATGGATTATTCAATAAAATCTGATAGACAAGTAGATATGTATTTGAAAAAAATAGGTTTGGGCCTTATGCCATAATTTGTACAAAAATAAATTCCAGATGTTTCAAAGTTTTGATTGGAAAAATGAAACATTAAAATACCAGAATATATAAATAAATATTTATGTACTCTTGTGGTAGTGAAATACTTAAAATGTGTGGGCTCAAAGGCTGAAAAGAAAAGCTTAATAATGCTTTCCTACATAAAATTCCATAAGATGCGAATAGCAAAAATAAGTCCTGATCCAGTCTTCCACCTAAACACCATAAATACCACTAAAAGACAAACAGGGAAAATATTAGCAAGAAATATTATAAAGAAAAGTTTAGTTTCCTTAATTTTCTCAGGACTCATTTAAATCAGTAAGATAAAGAGCATATTGCAATAGAAAATGGCCTAAGGACAGGTCAGGTAATTCATACAAGAATAGATACATATGTTTTTAGGATGAAAGACATGCTAAAACCTCACTAGCTATTAAGGAAATACAAATTAAAACATCAGTGAGATGTCATTTCTTGCCTATTACACTGAAAATGATAAAAAAATATTGATAGGATCCAATGCTGGCTAGGGCCTGAGTAAAACAGGCATTCTCATATGCTTTGGTATAGATTCAAATTGATGCAACAAACTTTCTAGAGAGCAGTTGAGCAATATATTATGAAAATTGAAAATACGCATTCCCTTTGATGCAGCAAGGCAATTTCTAGAATTTAATCGCAGGGAAGTAACAGGACAAGTGTCTAAAGATACAGGTCCAAAGAGGTTTACTGCAGCATTAATAAAATAGGAAACATTAGAAACCCCATTAATTTAGAAAATAAGATATTCATTAAATACATTCTGATATCTTCATACCAGGGAACACCATATGGAAGTTTAAAAAGATGGTGGAGATCTATATTCATTAACATAATATCATGCTCAAAAAATAGGAAGTGAGAGAATTGCATTAAAAGCATTATGTATAGTATAAGACCATTTATATATGTATTTGTCTGCATGTATGCATGTATGATTGTAAATACCAGTTATGTCTGAGGATATCTTTCTCTTCCTCTGTGTGTGTGTAAGAAAAGTCAGTTGTTTCACTAAAATTCTGTAGAATACTGTGTCACAAGCAGCCTTAGGCAAGTTACCTCCTCTGTTCCTCAGTTTCCCAGGGTAACAGCCCCTTATAAGGTTGTTATGGGGATCAAATGAATTACATGTAAAACACTTAAAATAGTACCTGGTACGTAGTAACCAGCATTCAATAATTCACCACTATCCTTATTACAGTCAAAACCCTCCACAAAGTACAAGAGAAAAGAGGGAAAGGAGCATCCTATACAACAAAACATTGAGCAGCGGTGGCATCTTGACGTTCATACCACTGTGGCTGCTATGTGTGATGGTGGGAAGAATGCTGTGCGTGCAGGGAGTGGGGTGCAGAGCCAGGACCACACCCAGTGACAGGGGGTTTCCTTGTGAGTTTTGCTTAAAACGTCCTCTGGGAACTCCTGGAGGAACCACATGAAATGCAGGGATGCTGGAGGCAATGGGCCACAGGTTGGGGCCAGATCCAGGGCAATTTCTATCCCATTGTTTCCAATTCGGGCTTGACTATGTACAGTCTAAGAAAACTATACAGGTAAGTTAAAGGCAAGTAAATATTGCACATGTTAAGGTTTTCTATTTAGGGAGCCACAGTCTTTAAATCATACTTCGTCCACTTCACCTAATTCTGTTCTAGTGAAGTTTGAATAAAGATCCACTGCAGGTCCTACTAGAGATTCTTCCACCAGGGCTAGTTAAAACCATCCAAACTTGGCATACTTGATCCCTTTTCATAATGGTCAGTTTCTGTTTTGGGCAGGTGCCCCTAAACATGCCAAAACTGAGCCTCTGATTCTCTTGGAGAAAGGGAGCTACATTCAGGATATGCACCAGCAGCCAATAAACAGTGGGATCTTTTTACCACAGAGAAATGTTGATTTCATATTGTCTGCATGTGTGAGATGGATGCTGGGCATGATTTACTTACTCCAGAAAGTGTTGCCTGTAACGTGGAGACACAGGACAGTTTAAAAGGAAGAGTAATCACAGCACACAGCTATTCATCTCAGGCCGTCTCTGGGTACCGTCAGCTGATTAACTCTTGCCGGGGCTGGCTGCAGGGAGAAGCTGTCAGCTCCCACCTCCTGTGGCTCTGTCCTCCCTAGCTCCTCACCAGCATGAGGTTCCCTTATCCTTCATTCCCCTCTCTCAACCCCCAAACCCATTTCGGCAGGGTTGAGAATTAAGTCACTCTGTTTTCTGAGTCAGGACTGATGGGGGTCCCTATTGTTCACCCTCAACAAGCTTGCCAATTGCCATCAGATTTGGAAACCTGTATGTTCAGGGTTGATGGCTGGTTAGTTGTCTTGCTTACAACAAACTTTCCTTTTCCTCTTCTAGGTAGGCTTGTCCATTCCAGGATTCAACCTTTTTTTTTCTCCTTAGTTCTGATTGATTCCTTGCCTAATACCAGTCTTCCTTTAGGCTGAGACTGTAATTCCTAACCTAGAATGGGGATCCCGTCACTTTTTCTGGTTCATTCAGGACCCCACGCCTCATCCAGGTGGCTGGAATCCTGTCACCAGTGAACAATGTTCCTCGGATAACCCTTCCCTGTCTAACCCTCCATTTCTTCACTTGAAATCTTTGCTGCAATTCTAGTTGTTCAATTTATTCTTTCAGTGCCAGCCAGTTTAGAATGTAGATACGTGTGCTTCTAGAACAGCATGCATTGTCCACCCTGGTGACATTTTGGGAGACTCTTCTATGTACCAGTCATTATTCTAGGCACTGGGACCACAAGCATGAACAAGACATACAAGTCCCAGCCTTTATTATGATGACGATCTAGTAGAGGAGACAGATATTAGGTAAATACACAACTGTAAGATCTTTCAGAAGGATAAGTGCTATGATGAGAATAAAACAGGGTAATGGTTTCAGAAGTGACTGGGCATGTGGATACCATTTAATAGAGTGGTCAGGAAAGTTCACTGAAGAGGCATGACATTTGAGTGGGGACTTGAATGACAGGGAGTCAACTATAGAGAGGGTCTAGGGGAAGTAAATTTCAGGGACAGCAATCAGTAAGTGAGAGCTCTGAGCATGTGGGAGAATAAGAGGGTTAGAAAACAGAAAGAAGGCAGCACAGCTGAAGGCAAATAAATGAAGAGAGCAAGCGGCAGACAGGAGCTCAGATTTTCTGTCAAGTGCCATGGGAAACCTCTAGAGGGTTTTACATGGAAGTGGCTTTTCTGATTGACCAGCTAACATGCAGGCTCCCTCTCTCCTTTCAGCCTGGTTACTATCATCATTTACAATGCTCTTCACCCAACCTGTGACAGCTGTGTATTTTCACATATGGACTGAAGGAAATAGAGATATCCCCTGGGAGGATGGGTGACTCATTCTAGCCCGTCCATCACAGGGCTGTCACATCCATCAATGCCGATCATGGTCTTCAGCTGGGGCTTAGTTGGCACTCAGAAAATCTTCAGAGAGGAGTGTGGTCAGACAGGGGAGTCGAGACTGAGGAAGATTTCTGGCTGGAATTCAGGCAAGGGAGTGGCCATTAGAGGAAGGCTATGGGTCTGTGGGCAGTACTCCTATGCAGAGGGCAAGGTGGAATAGCCCAGGAGGCCCAGTCTTGTGTTGATGGCAGAAACAGAGCCAGGGAAGGGTTGCAGTGAGCTCACTGCTCTTGTAAGAACTTAGAGACGATTCCCTCTCTCTAATTGGGGGCAGCACATTTCCCAGAACTGCCCCCATCCGACAGTTCGTTACGACTAGGTGCCCATGGTGGTACTTACATCCCCACTTCAGTTGTCAGGTCACACTTCCCGGCCTGAACTCGGGGTGTGTAAATACTGAGTGTGAGGTGGGGATGAGTGAAGGTTTAATTCTATTGAGAGCTAACAGAAGGTGGATTTTTCTTAAATCAGAATTTTCCATTTTAGGACTATAAGGAGTTATATAATTTCTCTTAGCTGTACTCTGGTCTGTTGTTACTCAGTCCTTTCATCCTACATAAAGTCTCTGTGGTCCTAAAGGTTGGAAGACAATATAAGGGTGGATGGGAGAAAGTGAATAACACTTTCTGAATGTGTATTGTATTTCATACTTTACACTAGAAACTTTACATAGTTCAGCAATCCTCAATAATCCCTTGATAATATCCATAGGGTAATAATCTTATAGGTAATACAAACTCATTTTCTTTCTAAAGAAAAACAAACTCATAAATGCTAATAAAACCAGCCCAAGAACAGGCAACTCGCTAGCAGCCAATAAGTGGTAGGGTGGGGCCAGATTTGGACTTGAAGACGGGTCTTCTGAAGGATGCGGGCCATCTCATTGATGCAGTTACTCTGGCTTGTGAGGACAGAATGTTCCATTCACCTCTCTCTGGCGCTTTCTGTCCTAGTATTTCAAACTAAGTTATGATTTTTTTTTTTGCACATGTAATTTTCTACATGATTATGCTTTATCTCCTCAAATCAGCTGTGATCTCCTTGAACATAGTAACATTCTCTTGAAACCTCTTTTCATTCTTTGCCTTCAGTGAGGTCTCAACACCGTTTCTTGGTGATGGGTAAGCAATTTGCGAGTGTGATCGGTGAGGTTGATTTGGTGGCACATCTGGGGTAGTGGAGAAAAACCCTCAGATGTAGAGAAGACAGGGACCAGTCCCCAGAGTGTCTCACCCACCGCAGGCAGCAAGGCAATGGAGCTGTGCTCTCCACAGTGAATACCCAAGAATCCAATTACACTTCTACACACTAAGGAAAGTGATAGAAAAGCAGAAGGGAAGGAGAAATTTATTTTCCTTTTCTTTCTGAATTGCCATCTTAGGTTCCTATTTTCTGGCCTTTTCCTGGATTCAAAAGTATCCTCTCAGAACCCCATGAGGTCTTTTCACTTTCCATTAGTCCTACTGGATTCTGGGCGCCAGGAAGCTCTCCAACAGTGTTGTTCTCTATAGTAAATGCTTGTACAATAGTAAAGCTATGCTCATATCCAGACTGCATGTCATAATTTATTTGAGAGGTTTGCTTAATACAAATATACATCTATTAGAACAGAAAGGCCTTAATGCTAGCAATATTAGGATATGTATGTAATTCTTCAAAAAGGAAGGAAAACAAACTCTTTATGCCTTTTGTGTATGATAACTAAGTGATTTCAAATAGTATCAGAATTTCTGTTTTTAAGACCAGTTAGAATGTTTTCTCTTTGTTATTCTGATAGCTAATTAAATTACTTACCATGGTTAACCCTATATACACCCACAATTTTTTATTTGGTTGGTTTTTTATCTGGTCTTTGTTTTCGTAAGAAACTTTTCATAGTTCTGAATAAATTATTGTATGATGTTCCACTTTTTAGAAGGTTTCGAAAATACCATTCTAAACATTATGATCTGGCTTTTCCCATGATTCAGGCAACTTTCATATCAAAACCTCTTAAATTCTAGTCTAAAAATTAATTTAGCACTCTAGGAAAGATGAAGGGCAGAGAGGAGCCACGGACTCAATATAAATGACTCCTGTGTTCTAGCAATGAACTCATAATTGCTGGAGCTGTGAACTCATAAATTGTTCTTTGTGAATTCAAGCACAGAGTGGTCAGGAACCTCAGTCTCTAGTGGATGAGTCTAAGCCAAGGCCAGAAGATTAATTTCCAAGGAAACTGAAGACAGGGAAAGACAGAATGACTGGAATGGCCCACATGGAGAGCTGGCACTCAACAAGCATCAACTCCTGTAGTTCTACCTATATCCTAATAAAGAAGTGGACTTCTAGACAAGAGCAGGGAACGTCTGCCCAAAGTTACTCTGCAAGGGAGGGTTTAAAGAACATGAGCAAGTTAGGGAAAACGACATCGGGAAAACCAGGGGACGTTTTTAAGCAGAGGTAGGCCTTGGAAAGACTTTTGACTCACTTAAGAAATCTGTTTCTGCACCGTTCCCCCATGGCTGGAGTCTCAGGGCCCACTCTGTCACACATGCAAAACCAATCTGCTCCCGTGACACGGAACATGAAAGTTCATCTCCTAAAACTTTACACCCTATTGAAAGAATATAATAGTGTTAAAGAAAAGCTAATTCTGTGATCCTTTCACATCGGGCTACAGATGGGATGCCATTTTCAAGGGACATTTTTTTGCCCCAGTTCCCATCAAATAGCTCCTGAAATAGGCATGATACAGCCCCCTTGAATAAAATAAAATACCTTATTTAATTGCCTGAATGACACTCAGGATTGTGCTGCCAAAGCAAGCCCAAACAGGCCCAACCAGAAGCAATATCAAGGGGGTAACTTGACTATGAGGCAGCTCCATCCCTAGCCCCCACTGACTGCCAGCAGAGGCTGATGGAAATGTAAACAGGTCTGGGG
The DNA here is from genome assembly GCA_032199065.1 of Smutsia gigantea. Taxonomy (NCBI): domain Eukaryota; kingdom Metazoa; phylum Chordata; class Mammalia; order Pholidota; family Manidae; genus Smutsia; species Smutsia gigantea. The sequence continues at coordinate 8,599 of JAVSCE010022116.1, forward strand.
AAATGCAAATGAAATCTGCAAAGGAGCTGAAGGGAGACGAAACCATTTCCCAGGGTAATGAGCTCACTGATTGCAGGGATGGCACCTCAGCCCGACCTCCAGGGCTCGATGCACCATAATACAAGGCGGCCAGGGTCAGGGACCAGAGGGACAGGAGGGGCAAACAAGCAGCCACCAACTCTACACATGTGCCCGGTGCCTGACTGTGCCCCTCTGGCTCCAGAATTCCAGGCCCCTTTCTGGCTTCCTTTGTATATTTCTGCCATTTGTGCAGACTTGCCGAGGGTTCCACTGGATTCTGACTAATTGTGAGAACAGCAAATTTTGGATCTTCCAGGAGAGCTCCTTGAATCCAGCCCAATTTTAAACATATTAACCAGGTATACAGGGACACTGACTACGTGTTCTGTCTGTGCCATTTTTGCTGGTCTCCAAAGAGCTTAGCTGAAGAGGTTTTGAATTATCCTGCTTTGTCGACAATATGTTTTTTTACTGGACATATATATTATACCAAACCAGGTAGTACTCTCTCCCCAGCACATATCTTGCAAGAGCTACTGCAACAGAATTACATTACAAAGATTTATATCCAAAATGCCCAACATTTAACATTACCTCAGCGTATAAGGCTGGTAAATTCTCCACTCATCCCAGGCTTCTTCAGGAAAACAGAAATTATGGAACATTTTCAACATGGGCTTCCTTCCCGGGCCTTGCTTATTCCAGCAAGATGCTCAGCCCCCTCCCCACTCCTCTCTGATCCAAAGCCTCTTCCATAGTCACTGATTCAGAGTGGCTATTTCATCTGTTGTCATGTTTTGGGACAAGGTTTCAGGGACAAGTACCTCATTACAGGGGCTATAAGGGACTGAGTTATATTCAAATTTGTATGTTGAAGTCCTAACCCCCCACAGCTCAAAATGTTACAGTGATGGAGATAAGGCCTTTAAAGAGATAGTTAAGTTAAAATGAGGCCATGAGGGTGGGCCCTCATCCAATCTGACTGTTGTCCTCATAAAAGGAGATTAGGGCTTAGGGCATACACACAGACACCATGGATGCTTGCACAGAGGAAAGACCACGTAAGGGTCCGGGAAGAAGGTGACCATCTGTAAGCCAACCGGAGGGGTGCCAGCGAACCAACCTTGCTGGAGCCGTGACATTGGGCTTCCAGCCTCTAGAACTGAGAGAAAGTAAATTGCCGTTGTTTAAGACACCCATCCTGTGGCGTCGTGTTCTGGCAGCCCTGGCACACTAACACAAAAGGCAATCCAGGAAATACAAATAAAGGAGACGAGACAAGCAACAGATGAGGCCAAGAAGTGGTAACAAGTGAGTTGCCACGGTAGGAACTGGGCTTCCGGCTGGGGATCCTTGGGGGCCAGCCTGGGGGCTCAGACCACCAGGCTACTTTGACGCCAATTCCTGTCCTATCACTCATTGGTGAAGGGCTGCTAGAGGAGCAGCATTAGTTCTCCAGCCTTTCTGGCCCAATGTGCCCAAGGGCGTAGCATGGCTCTCATCACCAGTGAAAGCCCTCTGGCAATGAGATGCACACGCTGGTGACTGGCTATCAGACTCTACATGGAAGGCGCATGGGAATGACGGTGAAGCACTGTAACCCGCCCTCACAATCCCACCAGAATCCTCTCTGGCATAGAAACAAGGGTAGTATGCTCTTACCTTTGGCTTCTTCCGTATCTGATGTCCCTTGCTGCGCAGAGACATCATCTGAGGAACCTACGACCAGGCCCCTGTAACAAAGGACTGCTGAGAAGAGGTTCCGAAAGAGAGGGTCACAATGATAACCCAGGAAAAGTCCCTGGCTGGGCAGATGGTCTCAAGGGTCCACTGACCTGTGCAGATTGACATGATCCTGAGGTGCCCACCCGACTGGCAAGTGGGAGCTGAGCTCTAAGTGTCTCTGATGCAGGGCTGCAGCCACCGCAGGGAGGTGCACATTGCTGCCCGCTCATCAAACTTGTGTCCAGACAGAGGAGGAGCTTGTCGTGATTTGCATAAAGTCGGTACAGAATCAGCTGCATGACTATGCCGCCTGCCATCCCTGAAATGAAACAGCAAGTTCTTATGGTACCTACGTCCAACTGCAAGGAGCCCTTTCCAATGGGGTCAATAGAAACCCGGGAAGAAAGGCTCCAGGATATTTGCACAGCCATTAAAACTATCATAATTCTTGCCCAGACTGGAAGGTCTCTTGCAGGATTTTACCTGAAAAAATAAGCAGTTCAATGGCAGAGACCCACCAAGATAGTGACCTCAAAGGGTGAGGCAAGTACAGTCCAAGGATAAACCAGTAGTGTGAACACCTGGGTTTTCTAGATCAGGACGTGAGCTCTCAGAAGGTACCGTATTTTGGGATTCTAAAGAGAGTTTCTGGAGTATCAATGTCTTCAACTGTGTGCTGCAGAGGATTTGGTGCCGGTCTGGGGAAAGAAACCTTCCATGATTTTTTTTTACACATGGATTTTGACAAAGGAGCCTAATGATTTAAGTAGAAAAATCCAGGCAATAGAAGGCAAGAGACAGAAGTATTCCTAGTTTGTCTTTAAGATATTCATACCTATGAACCAATGATTTCACATCTAGTTATTAGTGCTAAGGAAAGACTCTAAAATGCAGACATAGATTTGTGCACAAAAATGTTTATATCATCATTATGTATAATAAAAATCCTGGAAATAGCCAAAATGACTGGTGGTTAAAGTATGGTTAATTAACACAATTAATTTGAAAAGAATTTTTAATAAAACAGGAGAGTAATGGTAAGGAATTAGCAAACAGAAAATTGTATTATTCTAGCTGTGAAATGCCGTCTCTAAGTCTAAGCACTGATATGTGTGGAAGCCCCTGAGCCTTTGCAAAGATGGCCAGCACATGCATGAGCCCAGACTGTGATATGTAGTGTAGGGCCTTTGAGGAGAGACTAGTGCTTCATCAAGCTGATGAAGGGGCTAAAGGCACTGAGAAAGGAAGGGCCTTAGTAATAACATGTATGTAGATAGATATGATGTCTAATGATGGACCATAAAAGTCTACTGGGCTCACAGAGGCATTCCTTATGAATGCAATCAGCTCTAGGAGAACTGAAAAAATTGAGTTTTGGATTCTCGGGAGGACCTCTCAGTAGATCATGATGAACTTACCTAAACACTGCTTCACACAGAGGACCTCTCTGGGATACCACCTTGTGTCCACCTACGGCTTCTCTGTTTTAGCTCACTAGCTCACTACAGTTGCAATGTTGGTATTTGAGTTGGGTTTTGAAGAATGAATAGGATTTCCCCTATTCAATAGAGAAGCAGTGGAGAACAAGATTTTCAGGCAGAGAAATGCATGTGCAGAGACAAGGGAGTATGTGAAAAAGACATTGGGGGACCAGTAAGGAGTTTCATGTGGCTGCGTAGAATAGGGTAGGACAGTCTGGAGAATGGATGGGAGTGGCCCCAAAGAGTGACACTAGTAGTTGTTTCCAACACTGGTTATTCACATTCTGTCATCATGAATTTTTATGGTATTTACATCCCATGTTTACTCTAAAATCCTTTACATGGGCTCACTCTTTACTTTAGCCTCATCTTAAATGATACCTATATTATCATAGGTTTGATCAAACCTAAATGATATATATATAATATCATAAGTTTTATGTACTAGCTATATTTTCTAAAAAATAGTGACATATCTACTAAAGTAAAAGTAATTCACCCATGTACCACTTTCCTGCCATCCCTGAAATGAAAGAACAAGTTCTTATGGTACCTATGTCCAACTGCAAGGAACCCTTTCCAATGGGATCGGTAGACACCTGGGAAGAAAGGCTCCAGGGTATTTGCACAGCCATTAAAACTATCATAATTCTTGCCCAGACTGGAAGGTCTCTTGCAGGATTTTACCTGAAAAAATAAGCAGTTCAATGGCAGAGACCCACCAAGATAGTGACCTCAAAGGGTGAGGCAATCACTTTGCATACACATATCATACTTGGGAAATGCTGTTATTGTTCATTCATTCAACAGTCATTGTGAATATACTATATACTGAGAGATGATAATATATAACATTAAAGACAATGAAGATGATTCTTATATCATGAAATTACAATAGTTAGATAAATGTATTGATAAAAACTATATTTTGAAAAGATTCATGTAGAAATACTGTACAAAATGGTTTATAAAATAAAACTATAAACAAAAAGACTTGTTAGAAGGCTCTTGCAGTACCTAGATCAAAATATGATAAAGATCTGATCTAAGGCACTGGCAGAAGAAAATTAAATGCAGATACACATGTGAAATGGTTCTTTGCAATAGAAATGCAAAGATGGCCAGTTTGATGCATGTTCTCTGCTGAGAGGAAGGAACAGAGGAAGATGTCAGGATTTCAAGGGTATAGTTCACATGTTCTCTTCATGCCCTGACTTCCCATTTCCCCTAAGGGAGACTGTCTGGCCCAGCTTCCTCCTGGCATGACTTCCTGTACTGTGGAGACCTGGAAAGCTGACAACTCTATGTCCTGGACTGCTTTGCAGTTTGGGTTTTACTTGTGATTTAGGTTCCAACAGTGAAATGCACTCTTCCAAGACTAAAATTTGGAAATGGGTTAACTAGGGGGAAAGGTATGGCAGGGAAGCACCCATTTTTTTCTAGAGAAGACCTAGATACCACACTCTGGAGCCCACACTTTGGCCGAGACTCATGACTCACAGATCACCAATGTTGGGTGTGAGCCTAGGGCCAGCATTTGGCCAAGCAATTTCTTGATTTCCTTTCTTGCCAGACAATGCAGCAGAGATAGCAGTTCTCTTAATGCATCAGCTTGGCCTAGCCCAGAGCTGTTCCTTTAAACCTTCCAGTGATTTTTGCAAGCACCCAATTCCCTTTATTTAATCCTTCCTTTCTTAAAATAGCCAGAATTGTTTATTTTCTCTACACTCCCTCTCTGGCTGATACTACCACTCAAATTCATATTTTGCTAAAGACTGTCTTACACAACCCAATAAACGTGTGTGTGCATTCTCATGCATTTGTGTGCATGTGATTCCTTTATTACTCAATTAGATTTTAAGTTCTTTGGGATTTGCCTGTCTTAAACTTCTTCTATATCACATATTCAAGTCTCCATAAGTGGCAACTATCATTCAATTTATTTTGAAGAAAGCACTACTTGTCTTCTCAATTCTGATTTTAAAAATAAATCAGGATCACACAGGAAAAAACAAAAAATGTACTGCTGACTCAAAGGAAAAGTCTCAGGACACCTCTGTGGGTGTAATTTTATTCATACAAGAAAAGTCTCTGTTGTTTAGCATCATTGGTGACATTAGATTTAACCACAGTGGAGATGGGGGAGACACGTGACAGATTTGACTGTTCTGTGAGTTCTGCTACTCATGTCTTGTTGGAGGGAGGAAAAGGGGCCCTTCCATGGCTGGTGCTGCAGAGGACTAACACATCAACACTGAGGAGCTTCTCTAATGAGCCTGTAACTAATTAGGGCAGTGGCTCTGGACCCTAGCTGCCCATTAGAATCCGCTGCTGGAGCTGATGACCTGCCTGACCCTCAGAGCTTCTGATTTAGTTCATCTGGGAGGGGTCTAGGGATCACTATTTCTTAAGACTCATTAAGTCTAATGGAGCAGGGTTGGGAAGCATTGACCTTATGTGTGAATGTTTTGACATGCAGGCAGCCATTGGTCAAAGAAGAAATTTAAAGGGAACAAAAACTATTTTACACTGAATGATGATGAAAATAAAATGTACAGGAGCCAACTAGAGAAGTGCATAGAGATAAATGCATGCATTAAAATGCCTATGTTGGAAAAGAAGATTTAAAATCAATTAACTAAGTTTTCAAATTAAGAAGCAAGGAATGAAAAACAAGCAATCATATCTGATGATTAAAAAAATAAAGATAAGAGCAGAAATCAGTGAGATGGAAAAAAAAGAGACACTATTATTAAGACCCAAATTTGTTTCTTAGAAAATACTCTTAATATTAACAAATTCCTTCAAAACTGAATATGAAAAGAAATGGAGAAAACACAAATTAACACCATTAGGAATTCAAGAAAGGATATTATTGCAGATATGATGGACATTAAAAGGATAATAAGAGCATATTATAAACAATTTCATTCAACAACACAGAAGAGATGGACCAACTTTTTGAAAAGCACAATTTACCAAAACTTCCTCAAGAAATAAAAATTGAAAAACTGAACAGCCTATATCTATTAAGGAACTTAACTTCATAATGAAAAGTTCTCATCCAAACGGAGCCAGATCCATGTAGTTTCACTGATGAATTCTATGAAAGTACTTAAAAGAAAAATAACAGCAATCTAACCAAACTCACTCAGAAAATAAAGGAGGAGGGAATGTTTCCCAAATTAGTTTAAGAGATCAACATAAATGCCAACAAAATGGCAAAGATATCACAAGAAAAGAAAATTAGAGGCCAATCTTATAAAAATGAGTTAAAAAATGCTCTACAAAATATTAACAAATTTAATTCATCAATATATAAAATATTTACAAGATGTGGTTTATCCCAGAAATGTGAAGTTGATTCTAAAATTAAAACAAAACAAACAAGAACCCTCAGAAAACTATAATAGAGGAAACTTCTTCAATCTACTAAAGAACATCTACAAAATTCCTAATAAACGGAGTTTTGTAGATCATTGTAAATAGTTATATATTAAAAACTTTTTCCCAGGTTTGGAAATAAGGCAAAGATGTCTGCTCTCATTATTTCTATTACACACTGTAGTGGAAGTGTTAGCCAAAGCATAAGAACAATAAATTAATTACTTAATGACATAAAAATTGAATTGGGAGAAATAAAAATGTCTTTTATCCCAGCTAACGTGATTGCCCTCAAAAGTGCTTCTCAAAGTGTTGTCCAGGGACTCCAGACAGGTCCCTGAGTCTCTTTCAGGGAGTCCATGAAGTAAGAGCTGTTTTCATATTAATACTATGATGTTATTCACATTTGCAACTGTATTGTCTCATGAGCATACAGTGCAGTTTTCCAGAGGTGGGACATATGCCATCATAGGAGATGGAGTGTGAAAACAGATACAAGAATCCAGCCATCGCTATTAACCTAGACAATGAGGAAATTTACAAAACCATGAAACAATTTCAGTCTTTATTTTGGAAAACAGAATTACTTTTCACAGAACTGTGTTATTTATGTTAGTATACAATGAGTTCATTACTTGTGCGGGTGGTGGTTACACATACGCGTATATGTTAAAGTTCATCATATTTGATGGTGCGCCTAAAACCTGTGTATTTATCATATGTAAATTTTAAAAGTTGATTTTCAAAAGTTATCAAGATCATTTTCCAAGTAAGAATATGTAAGGGATCTCAGTTTACCAGATATTAAAAAGAATAACAAAGGTATCGTAGACTAATTAACCCTGTGGAACAGAAGAGAGAGCCCAGAAACGAATTTCCTCCCTCTTCACTTTTCCCCATGGGTTGACTCAAACATATTTTGAATGACGTAAGGACTTTCAATCTCTGCCCTTAAGTTCCTCCGATCCCATGGGCAAACCCTTCATTTTTCCATAGCTAATTAGGAAGCCTCCTGATTAAACCAGAAGTCAAGGTTTTCTTTCAGTGACAAAGGTGTGAGGTGCCTTTTGCCCACTCTTCCTATCATTATAAGATTGTACCTGTGTTGCCTGATACCTGGCCTAACTCCCCCCAATTTTCCTTTGGAACAAACCTTTCTGCCAATATCCAACATCCCAGAGAAGGGTTACAAAAAGAAACAGAAAAGCCCAAAGTGAATTAAAATACCAGGTTGTTGACAGGAGAGAAAAAACATAGCCCCTGCTAATAACCTGATTTGACATCTGATTTATGTGGTCCTAAAAGGACAGTCATAAAAAATGTGTAAGTGAAGGAATAACACCAAATGATTCACAAAGGCCCTGGGAGTGTGAGTGGTGGGACGCAGTGAACGGGGGAGTAATAAATCTGGCAGGGATGCCCCGCTGCTCCCCTCACCTGCTGAGGCCCGAACACCCAGGAATTCTCTACTTGCAGCACCTGCCATGCAGCCACGCATTCAGCAAATACTTCCTGAGCCTCCTGGCCGTGAGCAGCGCTGTGCAAGGCAAGGCACCTTTCTGTGTGTATGGTAGGAACGGGCTCACAGGCAGAGAAGCACAAGGTGTGACCCAAAGTGGTGCTGAGATAATTGTATGATAAACTGAATAGCTAAGCCGGATATAAGGTGCACTGGTGTGTAATCAGTGGAAGCACCTAAAGAAATTTAATTTTAAGAAGAAATTCCAGGGAGAAGTGATTGCTGCTTTCAAGTATCTCAAAAGCTTCACTGAGAAGAGGAAGAAAACGAGGTGTCCAGAGGATGTTGAGACCAATGAGTTAAAGAAAAGCAAATTCCATCTACCAAAATTTATTGAGCACTTTCTATGTGCCAGACACTGTTCCAGTAGCTAAGCATCCAGAAATGATGCAAAAGAGTGACAAAGTCTTGTAGCTACTGGAAGTTACATCTTTGAGGGAGAAAGAACTGTTACATGTCAAATAAACAATTAAGCTAACAGATGCTATTTCAGATATTGGTAAGTCTTATAATTTCACAAGGCAAAGTGAAAGAGTGTGGTCAAGGGTAGGAGAGAGAGAAAATTTTTTTAGGGAAGGTGATCAGAGAAGTGTCTCTGATACAGAGGTGCCTGAACTGATGTCCGAATAACAAGAAGGATCTAACCTGTGATGATCTGGGGGAGAGATATCTAGAGAGAAAGGACAGTAAGTACAGAGATGAGGAAAAGCCTAGATGACTGTTTTCAAAGGAACAGAAAAGCCTCCTGGGATGCAGTGAGTTAGGAGACTGGAGAAGTGAGGCCAGGGACATAGTCAGGGACAAGAAAGTGGGCGCTCTAGGCCTTGCTAAGGAGTTTACATTTCCCACTAGGAGAAATAAGATTAGCATATATTGAGCACACCATTGAGTGTGCTGTATGTTCCTTAGCCTACATCTGATTTTGGAGGCAGCTGGATGGGCATTACATGTACATTCTCAATACCTCAACTCAAGAATGACTTGGAGGAAGTATACCACCAGATATCAAGACTTATTACAAAGCTACTAGTAGAGGTAGTGTGGTATTAGCCCAAAGAAAGACAAAGAAACCAATGGAACAGAGCAGAAAATCAGGAAACAGACCCACACACATATGCCACTTGATTTATAGGAAAAATGGCAGTGTAGTACAGTGTGGGAAGGATGGAGTTACAGATAGCATGGGTCTAAATGTGAAAAGTAAAACAATAAAGCTTCAAGAAAATATAGGAGAATATCTTCATGTCCTTGGGTAAGCAAAAAAAAAAAAAATTCCTAATGACACTAAAGCATAAACCATGAAGGAGATTGGTACACTGGAATATTTTTAAATTAAGGATTCATCAAAGATACCATTAAAAGAGGAAGGGTAAGCCACAGAGTAGAAGAAGATATTTATAATATACATCTGATAAAAGATTAGTATCTAGAATATGTAAAAAATTCATACAAAACAATAAGAAAATGATAGATAATCTGATAGAAAAATAGAAAACCAAAACCCTAAAGAGGCAGTTCATGAAAGAAGATGTCCAAGTGTCCAAAAATAGTGCTTAACATCATACTTGTTATAGAGGAGCAAATTAAGACCATAACAAGATACCACTACATACTCACCAGGACGGCTACAATTGGAGAAACGTATAATACAAAAAAAGGGGGTGTATGTTTAAAAACTTCTTCTAGCTTCCAGTTCCCTCTTCTTCCAGCAGGTATAAGGGGAAGAGCATAACAGGAAGAGACGAGGTGGCAGCAAAGGAGCAGAGAGAGGTTGAGAGAAGCTGGTGATGAGCGTCAGGGTGGGGAGCGGTATGAGTGGAGGTGCAGGGCCTTGCAGGTAAGGATTTGAATGTTTACCTGAGAGAGAAAACCTTTGAAGAGTTCTGAGCAGAGCAGAGGAGTAAAACAATGTTTGAAGCTTTAACTTAAAGCCCTTCTTTACTCCTATTTCTCTCCTAGTCTCCTCTGTACCTCATTTATTCAATCTTTAAACTTTTTTCTCACTCATAATAAATAGAATTGGGCAGCTACCATACATCATGCCTCCCAGCCCCCAGGGAGCCCATAGCCTAGTGTGAGATGGGACCTGTTCACCCTGCCTTTGTCTCTGGTGCTCCACAGGGCTCATGCCCAGGCCAGCATCTTTTCTCAGTCTGCACATAGTACCCACGATCTCATTCCAGCCCATGTCATGACTTCAGCCCATGACCTATGTGCTGTCTGTAGGATAACCAACCAACATGGTTTGTCCAGGACTGAGGGGTTTCACAGGATGTGGGAATTTCAGTGCTAAAATTAGGAAAAGTCATAAGCAAACTACAATAAGTTGGTTGCCCTAAGCTGAGAACCCCCATTTATGTATCATTTTATAGGCTCATGCATCCATCTGGCTACTAGACACCCTGGCTTGATGGTTTCTGGCTATCTTAAACCAATTCTGAACTCCTGATCTCTCCCAAACCCCTCCTCCTTAACCTCCTGATCTCAGTGAATGGCACCCCCAGCTACCCTACTGTCTAAGCAAGAGAAGCTCACATTGCAGTTGAGGAAAACCATTAATAGACAAATGCAAAGCTATTCAATACACCAGTGCTATGAAGGAAGATAAAGCAGGGTAAGAGGATGCAGAGTGGCAGTGGAGCAGAGGTTCTTACAGGATGGTGAGGGAGGATATCTCTTAGGCTGAGACATCTGAGTAGAGCCTGGAAAAATGTAAGAGAGCAAGCCATGTAAAGATGTGGGAGAAGAGTACTCCTTGCCAAGGGAACAGCATGTGCAAAGGCCCTAGGCATGGTGAGGGAATGAAAAGGAGGTCAGTGTAGCTGGACTATAATAAGCAAAGCAGAGTGGCAAGAGATTTCAGAAATAACAAGGCTATATCAGGTTTGGCCTTGTGAGCCACTGTTATAACACTGGTGTTCATGCAATTATGAGTGAAATGGGAAATTGCTGGAGAATTTGAAAGGAATGGTCTAATCTTATTTATTTTTAACAGGAGCACTCTGTGAAGGGGAGCAAAGCTAAATACAGGAAGAATAGCTAGGAGGCTACTGAAACAATCCTGACAAGGGTTGATAGGGCCTTGGACTAGAGGGAAAGTGGAAGAGATGGTAAGAAGTGACTGGATTGTATGTATTTAAAAGGTACAGCAGACAGACATTGCTGGGTGAGAAATAGAAGAGTGAAAGACATCTACAACTTTGTCTTAAATATATCCACCTCCTACAGTTTCCACTGCCATCAGTCTTATCCAAGCAACTATCATCTCTCACCGGAATCTTTGCAAGAACATGTAACCTTCCAGTTGGTCCATCTTCATCCCTTTGCTTCTTTCTGAGTCATTCTATACAGCAAAATCAATGGGGCCTTTTTAAAAAGTCAAGAATGATCACACTGCTTCTCTGCTGAAACCCCTCCAGTGATTTTGCCTTGCATTAGAACTCCCACCCTGAATGAAGCCTTCCAGGCTCTGCATTATCTGCCTTTGCCAATTTCACCAGCCACATGCCACACTATTCCCCTCCCTACCCTGCACATTCACTACGCTGCCTTTCTTTCACATTCCATACAGTCTCAAGTCCCTGCATGTGCTGTTCCCTCTGCCTAGAATTTATCATCCCTTCCCAATAAAAACACTTTAGGACACTCAGTCATTTGTTGAGTCTTTGTTTGTTACCCTTTAAAAGAAGCTTTCTTGTGTCTCCTTGCTCCTCTCCTGCTAGAACTCTGTTAATCTCCTTTGTCACCATGATCACCAGTAATTAATTGTGGAATCAGCTGTTAATGTCTGTTTTTCCCACTAGAGTGTAAAATCTATAAAGCAGCAACTGTGCACATTTTGCATACTGCTGTATTCCTAGCATTTAGCACAGTGCTTTGCTCCGGTTAAGTGCTTGATTTTTTTTTTTTTTAGGTAAATGATTGAATACTTGAAAATTGTGGTTCATATATGGAGTCAACAGACCAATAATCTCAGTTATGCAAGGAGTCACAAAGTATTTGACTCATGCATTCTTCCTGAAAAATTACTCTAAGATCTACTTTAGCCAGCTGAAAAAAAAAGAATCAAAATTTAAAACTCATAAATAGTAAAGTCATGGTGTGGAAGAACTGGTAATGAGCAACTGAAAGCATGTAAGCACATAATTTATTCTAAGTAACTGTGGTAAATATGGTTACAAAACAGAATGAAAGTGTCATAAATAATTCTGGAAAGAGTAGATTCTTAATTTATAAAATTAACAACAATTAACTGGATAAAATCATCATCTTACAGCAATTACAACTGGTGGTAGTAGGTAAAATAAGGATGGGAAAAGATATATTGTCCATCTTCACTGAAGGGGGTAAATCATTATAGATGCATTCACAGCATAGACTCAAACCTATTTCTTTGACACAAATAAAAGTAGTGCCTTCTGCTTCTGGCTATGACAGGATATCCTGTATTAGACCAATTCTCCCATAAAGAACAATTATAACAACTGTTTAAGAGCCAAAAAAAAAAAATGCCATTTGAAAGAATAAGCAATCAACCAAAACAAGCAGGACCCAAGAGTATAAGATTTCAGAATGAAGAGAAACACACTGAAGCTTCATATTCATTATTATTTTTTCCTCTTGGGCATTTTCTGATTCAGAATGTGATGAACAGACATTGAGCAGAAAGTGACAGCCTAAAGTTGATGGCAGTCTCATTGTGTTGAAAGAGAAAAATTAGAGTTCTAGTTATCAAGGTAGCCAGGATAGAGACATCGAGATCCCAGAAGTAAAAGGAACATCAGAGAAGTGAGACTAATTTCCTCCATCAAAGCATTTGCTGAATTTTTTTTTTAATTTATTGAAATATAGTTTATATGCAATAATATATTGGTTTCAGATAAGCAACACGATTCAGCAGTTATACATCCATTATCAAATCTTACCATTATAAGTGTAGTTATCATCTGTCACCATACAAAGATTTTATAATATTATTGGCTATATTCCCTGTGCTGTACTTCCATCCCTAAGACTAATTTATTTTATAATTAAAAGTTTTTACCTCTTTATCCCCTTCACCTATTTCACCCATGTCCCCCTCCCACAAGGTAACCAACAGTCTATTCACTGTGTTTTATGAGTTTATTTCTGTTCTGTTTGTTCATTCATTTCTTTTGTTTTTCAGATTCCACATAAAAGTGAAATCATATGATATTCATCTTTCTCTTATTGACTTATTTCACTTAGCACAATACCCTCTAGGTCCATCCATGTTGTTACAAATGGCAGTATTTCATTCTTTTCCATGGCTGAGTAATATTCCATTGTATATATGTACCACAGTTTTTATCCATTCATATGTTGATAGTCACTTCAGTTGCTTCCTTATCTTGGTTATTGTAAATAATGTTGCAGTAAACATAGGGGTGCATATATCTTTTCAGATTAGTTGACGTTTTTTAAATTAAGGTATCATTGATACACAATCTTATGAAGGCTTCACATGAACAACATTGTGGTTTCAACATTCACCCATCAGTGACTTTTTTTCTTTAGGTAAATATAAGACCTAAGACCATAAAACTGCTAGAAGAATTTGCTAAGCCTTAGGCTGCACATACCCCCAGAAAGAGGCCAAAAGAAAAAAGAGAGACAAGGAGAAAGTGACTGCTAAGAAACTAAAAAACTAAAATGATGAGGAGAGTTTCAGCAGCATCATGGCTCTAGAAACACAAAAATAAGTGAGTTCAGACCTAGCAATGAAATCCCAGGCTTTCACTGACATGCCTGAAGAGCTATACTGAAGACAACTCATAAATAATCTAGCCCTTGCAGTTACTGAAACTACCTCCCTCAAATAATGTTAATCTGTGGTTGGATAAAAGTGATTTGCTAACAGTGCTTCAGAAAGAAAGAAAGAAAAATAGTGGAGAAAGATAAAGTATCCAAAACCTCTACCATTTTTTATTTACTAAAAATAAAACATGTCTAGTGTTAAGTAGAAGTTAAACTGCATTTTAGGAAACAGGACTAATGACTAAAAATCAGGAGAAAAAGGCAATAAAAGCATACCTTTTGATGACCTAGTTATTTGGGGTTATCTAACATGGACCTTTTAAAAAATCTGATATGACTAATATGTCCAAGAGTGTAGATGAACAGAAATTGACATGGAATCTATAAAAATTCACTAAATAGAAATTCTAGAGATGAAAAATACAGGAACTGAAATTAAGAACTCACTAAATGGTTTTGCAATATATTAAATATTAACTAGGAACAAAATAAACAAAAGAGAGGAACCATGAATTAGAAGATAGATCTGTAGATGTGGAATGAAGAACAGAGAAACAGGAGATAGAAGTGGAAATTAATGAAACAGTGCAAGAAATATATGGGAACCTGAAAAAGATCTAGTATAAAAGAATTTGTAGCTTTAGAAGGAAAGGAAAGAGAGAATTTGGAAGAAGCAATGTTTGAAGTAATACTGATGAGAATTTTCCAAAACTGAAGAAAGCTAGCAACCCACAGATTCAAGAGGCTCTATGACCCACAATTATGACACATTTAAAACACACACACACACATACACATATACACACACACTAAGGTACTCAGAGTTAAATATGCACACTGACTTCTCATCAGAAACAAAGCAAGCCAAAACACAGAGAAAAAACACCTTTAAGGTGCCAAAACGAAAAGCTGTCAATAGAATTCTATATGCAGACAAAATATCTTTCAAAAATAAAGGCATAATGAAAACACTTCCAAGTAAGGAAATTCTGAGAAAATTCATAACTAGCAGACCTGCACTACAAGGAATGTTAAAGGAAATTCTTGAAAATGACACCAAATGGAAAATTAAATTTACATGAAGGGATGATGAGTGCTGAAAATCATAAACACACAGGTACATATAAGACTTTTTTCCATTTAATTCCTTTAAGATATAATTGACTGTTTAAAGCAACTGTAATTATATATTGTGGATAATAATATATGTAGAAATAAAGTGTATGACTGCACGAAAGATAAAGGTAAATTAAAGGCACTCTTGTAAGGTTGGTACAGTATATGGGAAAAGAGATACTAACTCATGGTAGATTACAATAAATTAAGAAAACATATTGTAATCCCTAGTGAAACCACTAAAAAAAAATTGTAATAAAACAAAGAATTACGGTTTTAAAAAAGGGAGAAGAGCAGAAGTGGAATTTTAAAAAAACCTCAATTAGTTCAAAAAACATGCAAAAAAGGAAGAAAAAATGGTCAAAAATCAGATGCACTAAATAGAAAAAAAGATTTCAATCTTATGAAATTAACAATTATATTAAATATAAATGGTATTTACAACCTAATTAAAAGGCTAAGATTGTTAGATTGGACATGAAAGCAATATCCAACAATGCCCACATTTTAGTATAGAAACAGGAAGATTAGAAGTAAAAAATGGAGAATGATATATCATACAAATACTAACTATAAAAAGTTGAAATGGCTATATTAATATCAGACAAAACTGACATTAAGACATTATTACCAGAAATAAAGATGTAATTTCATAATGATAAGAGTACCAATCCATCAAGAACGCATAACAATCCTGAATGAGTATGCATGTAATAACAGAGCTTTAAATAATCTGGTAGAACAGAAAGGAGAAATAGAAAGATCTTCAGTGACTGTTGGAAATTTTAACATTTCTCCAACAGTCATTAGTTGAATAAGTAGACAAAAAATTAGTAAGAATAGAGAAGATCTGAAAAGCACTATCAATTAAAGCAGCCTAATTAACATTTTCATGCCATTATACTCAACAGCTGCAGAAAACATATACATTTTTCAAGTTCATATGTGACAGTCACCAAACTATACCAAATGCTAGACCATGAATAAAATCTAAGAAAATTTCAAAGGATTGAAATTCTATACCATGTTATTGAATTACAACAAAATTGAATTATAAAACAAGATGTCTAGAATATCCTCAAATATTAGAGAATAAAGCAACACATTTCTAAATAACACAAAAGTCAAAGAAGAAATCACAGGAAAATTAGAAAATACTTTGAACTGAATAATAATAAAAATAAAACAGCAAAATTTGTGTATTCAACTTATTTAAGCAGTGCTTAGGGCGAAATTTTTAGTTCTGTTTATTTTAGAAAAGAAAAAATTTAAACCTATAACCTCAGCTTCTACCTCAAGATGGTTAAAAGAACAAGTTAAACTCAAAGTAAAGGAAGGATATGTTAATAATAATGAAAATTAATAAAAATGAATACACAATAACCCACAAAACCCAAAGAATCACCATAATAAATCTGACAATGACCAACAAAGTTGGAGAATTTTTACCACCTAGTTTCAAGATATACCAGAAATCCTCAAGACTTGATGGTATTTTCATAAAGAGAGATATATACATGAACAAAACAGATTTAAGCCCAGAAATAGAACCATGCATATGGTCACTGATTTTTACCAAAACACCAGAGTATTTAAATGGAAAACACTCTTTTTAACAAATGCAAATGGAACAACTGGATAATCATGTGGTAAAAAAAAAACAACCAACCAAAAAACAGCAACCTGGACTCATTTCACAATATCCACAAAAATTAAATCAAAATGGATCTTAAATCTAAACTTTTAGACTAAATCTTATAATAATCTTTGTGATCTTATGGCAGGCAAAGATGACGCAGGACATTAAAATCACAAACCATAAAAGAAAAAAATGGATGAACTTGATTCTATTCAAATTAAAAACTTCAACTCTTCAAAAGAATCATCAAGAGAAAGTAAGTTACAGATGGGGAGAAAATATTCATAAAACATCTATCTGATGAACAACAAATATCCAGAATATATAAAGAAATCTTACAGTCAATCATAGTAATGTAAGAAATCCGATGATAAGTGAGCAAAATATCTGAATGGGCAATTCACACACACACACACACACACAAAGATATATGAATGGACAATAAGCAAAAGAAAAGATGATCAGCAGCATCAGTCATCAGGAAAATGCAAAATAAAATCATAATGAGATACTGCCAGACATCACTAGAATGGCTAAAATTTAAAAACCTATGAATATCAAGTGTTGACAAAGACATAGAGCAGCAGTAATTTTCAACAGTGCTGGCAGCAGTATAAAAGTACAATGACATTAAAAAACGTTTCTAATTTTCTTATGAAATTATACATATACTTACATTTTACTGAGTAGTTCTTTTTAATATTTATGTAAGAGAAATAAAGCCATATGTCATGAAAATGCATGTACATGGCAGGTCAAATCAGCTTTATTTGAACAAAGCTGGAGGCATCACATTCTCTGAATTCCAGGTATATTTTGAAGCTACAGTAATTAAAACAGCATGGTACTGGTGTAAAAACAGACACATAGATCCATGGAATAGAATAGAGAGCCCAGAAATAAACCCACTTATGTATACTCAATTAATATATGACAAAGGAGTCAAGAATATACAATGGAGGAAGAGTAGTTTCTTCAATAAATGGATGGGAAAACTGGACAGCCACATGCAAAAGAATGAAACTGGAACAATATCTTAAACCATACACAAAAATGAACTCAAAATGGATTAAAGAGTTGAATGTTAGGCTTTAAACCATAAAATTCCTAGAAGAAAATATAAGCAGTATGTTTTTTTATGGCTGAATAATAATCATATATATATATATATATATGTATATTTGTATGTGATATATATATCATATATATGATATATATACATATTTGTGTATGATAATATTCTGTAATGTTGACATAGGTCTCCATGATGGCCTTTTGAATCTGACACCAAAAGCAAAGGCAACAAAAGCAAAAATAAACAAATGTGGTGACATCAAACTAAAAAGTTCTTGCACAGCCAAAGGAAACCATCAACAAAATGTAAAGGCAACCTACAAAATGGAAGAAAATATTTGCAAATCACATATCTGATGAGGTACTAATATCCAAAATATATAAATTACATATACAACTCAATAGCAAAATAAAAAACAAAACAATATGATTAAAAAATGGGCAGAAGATCTCACAATTTTTCCAAAGAAGACATACAGAAGTCCAACAGGAACATGAAAAGGTGTTCAATAACATTAATCATCAGGGAAATGCAAATCAAAATCACAGTGAACTCACACCTGTCTGAATGGCTAGCAAAAAGACAAGAAAAGTGAGTGCTGGCAAGGATGCAGTGAAAGGGGGACCTTTGTGCACTGTTGGTGGGAATGTAACCTGGTGCAGCTACTATGGAAAACAGAATGGAGGTTCCTCAAAAAATTAAAAATAGAACTACCATACAATCTAGCAATTCCAAATCTGGGCATTTATCTGAAAAAAATGAAAATACTAACTGGAAAAGATGTATGCACCCCCATGTTCCTTGTAGCATTATTTACAACAGCCAAAAAATGGAAAGTTCAAATAATTCACCATTAAGTATTAACTTGAAAGGGAAATATTTAGTAGAGTTAAAAACAACATACATGCCTTTAAAACTACCATAAGGAAAAATAATGAGAGGATGGCCCAAAGGAAACAACAAGCAAGGATCAAATATAATAAATGTAACAGAACAAGAATAAATGAGCACATCAGTTATGAAAAGAACAAAAAATAATTTAAAACTTCCAATTAAAAACAGATGTTTCCCTCAGCAATATTTATTCTGCAAAAATATTGGAAATATACATGCCCGTATATAGGGAAAGGTTATGTAGCCAATGCTTTCAACCCCTCAACAGAATATCATGCCATAATTAAATTTCATATTCAAAAACTTTTAAATAATATGGTAGATGCATATGTTACGCTATTTTTAAAAAAGGTTCCCAAATATTATACAGTATCGTGAGATTTAAACAGAGTTTAATAAAAAAGAAGAATAGAATGTCAAACGTAGATAAATAAATAACATCAGTTATCTGTAGGCAAGATACTTACATTTTCTTCTATTTGTTATTTATCCTTCCTATAAATATACAAGAGTTCGCCAATGGGAATGTGTTGCTTTTCTTTATTGTCTTTATTATACAAACTATACATGGGTATAATAGTGATATAAATGATATAAGTATCTAATAAAATGAAAGTTCAACCTTTTGACCTGCTCTCTTCTGATTCCCATCCTAGTCCCTTCTATAGGAATAACTGCCAGTATTTTTTCTCCTTCATTCCACACCACATTTATGTATTACTTTGATAATCAGAGGCCATGAATAATAAAAGTGGAAACAACAAACTTTCAAGAAACTGAAGCAAAGGCTCAGTGATTACAAATGGGGACTGTCACAGTGGGGAAGTCTGCACTGTGGAGAGCTGGGGTCAAGAGAACTCTGATCTTCCAGTTTGAGTTCCTTATACAAACCAAAGAATCCTCTGTGAGGAAAAGTGACTAGAATAAGGCTTATCAAGGATGGATGGAGGAAATGAGGACTGGCCTGTATCCAGAAATTCAGGTGACAGGTGGGCATACAGAGAGAGGATAGACTGAGATCCTTAACAGTTTGCAATGAGCATAATTATGACATTAGGGAAGACGTGGTGGAGGACAGTTCAGCTGGGGAAAAGGTGCTGATGTAACGAATAGGGAGAGAGGCGGCTATATGAAGACATCAAAATTAAGTTTTAGGAGGCCTTCAGTGTCTGGCTTAGGTACTGGAATGTGTCCTGGTGCTTCCCCAGAACTTCTCTGGTCTTATCAAATCAGATACACTGAATCCTGTCTGAAGTTTAGTTTTCTGATTTACAAAATGGGGGTGTAAGTTTGGTGAGAATTACATTAGACAAAGAATGTGAGAACACTGGGCAGTGTGAGCTGATAATCACAGTAGAAGGTCAGCAGTGGAGGCTGGGGTTGGGCCCTGAGAAGCTGCCTCAATGGCTTCCCTGTTGATATTTCTGGATACCACGCCAAGCTCAAGCCAGCTAGCCTGTGCTGGCATCCACATCTCTGGGGAATAGCAAATTCAATTTTCTGATGCTGCAGGGCAGATAGCATCCCTGCATCCCTGCATCCCCTAGAGAACTGCACATATGGCTTGGTGTGGTTTCTTTGAAAACACAATTGCTATACACTTAATCATTTCTTTTTCAAGGAAAACATAACATTAACTACTGTACATGGGTATGTAACTCATCTCTTTTAATTAGATGCTAATTAATGACTCACTAGCTTTAATCATATCAATCTGGTAATACTATTTATGCCCCACAGAATAATGAACTACTTTATAAGAAATGAGTGTGGCACATGTTGACATAGGAATGCATCCAGCCATAATTCGCTCTGGGTAAATATCCCACCCAGACTTGGATTCGGAACAGTTTACAAGGGAATGCTCACATGATACACAGGGGAGAGAGGCAGAGACTTACACATGGAGAAAGAGACAGGAGACCGAGGCAGAGAAATACCTCAAGGGAGTCTTTCCCTAGGAAAGGGCCACTGTACTAGTGAGATTTGTCCTGAAGGTGAATTACAGACAACATGGCTTTGAGGGAGTCCGAAGACAAGTTTTGCTACTTCTGTAGCATCTGGGTGAGGAAGGATGTCGCAGGCAGGTGGCAGGATTCTGCTAAGGCCTGGCTACAAGTCCTGCTGATAAAACCAAGCTTATAGGGTGGGAATGGGGACGAGGCAGGAGAGAGCTGAAGTGGACCTAAATAAGGCAATTCCGGGTTGTTCCCCAGTGAGGGGGAATGGCCAACAGTCAAATATTTCATGTCCAAATATATATGGTGACCCTGGGCATATCTGACAGGCTTAAATAGCTTACAGGGTCCAATTCAGCATGGGGGGAGGAATGGAACGAGGGTGATAAAGGACAGCCAAAACCCAGGTGACCGATGACACCACAACTCCAAGTATGCAGCAGCTTCATGGCTCTGAGAAAACAGGTCCCAGCCAGTGCTTGAAAGGGTAAATAACTCTGTTTCAACCCCAGGAGGGGGGGGTTGCAAGAAATACCCAGGATAATAATAGTAATCATTTAGTGAGGGATTATTCCATGATACATCCTACATACAATCTCATATGGTGCATTGTGGACTAGGTGTTCTTGCTGCCATGTAACAGAAGAGGAGAATGAGGCTCATAGCAAATAAATAACTACCCAGTGCTAGATAGTGAGTGGCGGAGCCATGGCCCAAACCCAGCATTCTGCCTTAACTCAAGACCCTGTACTTGAACATTAAATTCTAACCACCCCTCCGACCCTCTTCAACCTCCCCACCCCCGACCACCACCCAGGAGCTAAAGGCTATGTCAAACATGTCAAGGTCTCAGCAGAGCTATCTGGTCAATAAGAACTGTTAATAGACTCACTGAGGCAGAAGTCAGCTCTCGTAGCCTGGGATACATTATTGAGGGGCAGGTAGTAATGTGGTGATCGCCTAGGATTCCTGCATCAAATCTAATCCCAGCCCCATTTTCTCCATAGGCTGACAATGCACTTTTGTCCAGATAAGGATTGCTTCAGGACTTGGGTGGTAGGTTGAAGAGTAAAGACTTAAGTCCTTATGATGGCCTAGTAGGCCCTCCATGGTCTGGTCCTGGTATCTTTCTGATGTCACCTCCTTCTACACTTCTTCCTAGCCACACTATTCATTTTGCGAATCTATTAATGTGTCAAACACACTCCTACACCAGGTCCTTTGCACTGGCTGTTTCTTCGGTGTGGAACGTCCTTCTCCAGATTTCTTCCACAAACATAGATATTTCTACCCATGTTTTTCACTAGTTTACTCCAGGCACCTAGATAGTATCTGGCACATAGTAGCTACTTAGTAAGTATGCACTGAGTGCTTTTGCTTTGCCAGTGCCCTCCTACAAGAGCCAGTTACTTTGCCATCTTTTTCTGCTTGTTTCTCTAGTCCCTTGTCAACGTTTCCACTGTCCTCTTCCCTAGCTTGGGCCCATGTTTCCCTTCTTGCATGTCATGCAGCAGACTCACAGAGCCTGGTATTCCAACTCCTCATGAAAGTAAGCTTCCCAGGGCTTTGTACTTAATAGATGCTCAGTAAGTATTTGTTGGAGAGAGGATGAATATTATAGGTTCTGAAAGAGAGTATGTTTCAGAACTAAGAGTAAAGAAGTTAGAAAAGGGTTTGGGAGGACAAAGTGAAGAAAAGTTTTTTGAACTCGGTCTTGAAGGATATGCAAGGATTCACCACACTGACAAGGAAAAGAGATATTCTGGGCAGCAGGAACTGTTTGCATGAACACATTACAGCAGATGAGTCTCTCCACCACCATTTCCATTGCATATTTACCCTTCGCTAATAACAGGAACATAATTTTTCTTGACATGATTATCCCTTTCCCACTCTCAGTCTATACACCATAGGTTTAGTCAACTTTACCTTCAACTCCAAGGTGGATGTGGCCCCAGCCTAGTGAATCAGAGCATCGCATGCCTCTGCCTGCAGTGATGGGTTCAAGGTGGGCAATGACCTGATTTGGGTCAAGGAGAGCCAGGTCCAGGGACAATGCTCAAAAATGCGGTCATGGTTTTTGTGCTGCTGAATTGCAGAAGAAAGGATGTGAACAAGGAGCATAGCTATCACCAAGAGAGTTTGCAAATGGACTCAACACCAAGGGAGAAGCCAAGAGTCAGAACAGGACCCAGTTCTAAAGACAATGTCCATCACCAATTTGTCTCTGAATTTTTGGAGGGCTGGTGGGTGGAGAGCAATGAATTCCCCATTGTTCCTAGGCCATTTTGTGTTGGATTTTCTACTGTTCGTGACAAAAATGGTCCTGACTGATAGAGTGATAGAAACAAAAAGAATATCATGTTTGAAAAGTACCTGACATTTACCTTTGAAGGATGAAGAGACCATCTACCATGATTTTCAGAAGAGAAGACTGAAGCTCAGAGAGAAGTGGCTCCCTTGGGTTTCAGATTTAGAGAAGGACAGAGGAGTAGAACAGAGAAGAGGCAGGTTTTAGGGGGAAGGAGGCAAGAGGTGACAAGCATTTTACTGTCCTCATTTGGCTTGTAAGCAAAGGGATTTGAAACCACAGAGCCACACTGAGTAGTATGTCCCTGACGTCGCTCAATTCCTTGTGAGAAGGTTCCATGACCATCTGGTCAGTGCAGCCAGTAATGGCCTGGTGGCCAATGCTAACATGACTCTCAGACTACAACTTGCTTTCAGACTTGCTCTGTGTAATAAGGACATGAAATTACAGACCTTTGCCTTATGAAACATTTTTTTTTAATTAGACCCTCACACAAATCCTGCACCAATGCTTTCAATAATGTATATTTTTTAAATGGCAAATAGAGAACCAGGATAGCTTCCAGAGCTCAAAGCTTTTTTTTTCAATAGATGGATAGACAAGTGACTTATGCAGATGTGGTATATACATTCCGCACAATTTGACCATGGTTAAAGGGTATTTATATTCTGATGCAGATAAAATTGAACGTGTCAACACTAATGCATTTTTCGAGGAGAATCACTACTTTCACCATAATTTCCATGGAAAATTTGTGTGCACACGCAGTAATAGACACATTTATAACATCAAAAGGATTCAATTTTCTTTTCAATCATACCACAGTATGAATCGCTTTTCCTATTGAATTTAACAATGAAGCACATTACCAGAGTCTAAAGGATGGGACACTTCGTCTTGCTCTTATGAAAGTATGTCAAACAATGGGTAATACATCACACAATGTCTCGGGTTAACTGAGCCTTTACACAAGCTGGCTGCTAATTTGCTTGGGCCAGCAGAATGTCACTTGTATTTAATTTTGCCAATAAGATCAGCAGGGATCCAAACTCTGTTTAACTCCCAGTTATTAAAAGAGGTTTTTCTTGTTACACGAAGAACTCATTAATTCACGTCTCTCCTAATTCAGAATTTGAGGTCTTTGGAACAGGAGGTGGGAGGTGCTTTATCTCTGCAAAGAGGAAGCAATTTCATCCTGAACACAAGCTTCTGTGAAGACTGCTTAAGCTTCAGAACAGACAAAGTCTTTCAAGGCCTTAGGAGAATTTGATATGTTAATTACAAATTGTTCCTAGGTAGTTACCAGAGCAGATCATCTAAAGAACCCCAGTAGGGAGATCTTTGTTATCCTACTGTCATTCATTCAGTCATTTGATTATTCATTCAGTCCCTGAATCATCCATCCATTCACCATACCTAAATCATTCATTTACTCAGAATTTATTAAGCCCTTTCTACTTGTCAGGACTTGAGTTTGGAGCTTGGGCTATAACATGAGAAGCATCCCCCACTGGAAAAGCTCTTACAGTCTAGTAAGGGAAGCCATTTATGCTGGATGCTCTGTTCACCCATGCTCCACCCCCATATCCCGGAGATTCATTTTCTACCCTTCTTGACCCTCTCTGTGCTCTGGAAGGCTGCTGAACTCCAATATGTTCCCTTGCCTACTGGCTCCTGGTTAGGTTTGGTCAACAGAAGGCACTGGGAGATCAGAGGGCAGAAGGGCAATGAGTTTAGAATATTTATTCCCAGTTCCTACCAAGAAGAGACATCAAAGGTTAGCTGAGTCACTTTATCAGAAGTCAAACTGCTACTAGGTAACCATTCCCTTCCCTTGTTCCTTCAGACCTGGGGTGGTAAGAGCTCCTCATCATTATCAGTTCTGGGGGACTGCACAATTCTTGCTGGTTTCCTTAAGCCCTACCCACATCTAAGTAAATGCTTGTTTTTTTGTGAAACTCTCCTCCAATTATCCTCTCTGAAATATGTCATCTTTTCCTTGACTGATACACAGGTGAACCAAAACTCATACGCAAAAATAGTATGGGCTGTGATAAAGATGAGCTGGGAGGCTAGGGGAACCCAGGGGAGAAAGGAGCTGAGATTACAGTGTTAGTTTTCCAGGGATCATTCCTATTCTGCTCTGCACTCAAAGTAATCCAAATGCATTTGCTTAAAAAAATGGGTTAGTAATTTGGACCTCCTAGAAATATCAACTGCTCTTTCCTAGCCAACCTAAGTTGAGGTCTTTATATTTCATATAAAGGATATCAGTTCTCAAAGATGGAACCCTCAAATGGGCAATGAGATTTGGAACTATGGCTGAGGAGTGACTAGAGATCAGAATTTGTTCGAAGGTGTCTACAATCACTGGCTTGTGTCAAAAACCTAAGTTTTTGCTAACTGGAAGGGAAAGAGTTGTTTAGGAACTCAAGAGTCTGAGAAGTTGACCAGCATTTGTGTGAGTTTGGTGTTCTAGCTTCTCTCACAACTCTAGCAATCTCTCCAGCATTTGCATGAAGAAGGTCAATTGTCCTGTCACATGCAAAGAACCCAGATTTTTGTAAAGCAGCCAATTCCTGAAAAATCAACTTTTTCTGGTTTGTTTTCCATTGTTTTTATCATACAGAGAATATAAATTTGAAGGATCATTTTTCATAAATAAACTTTCATTACAAATGTTTTTAGCTTTTTGATTGTTAAAAAATAAATAAGGTTCATGATTTCAATGCAAATAAGATAAACTTGACCAGAGATAAAACTCAGATATAAATAAGATTAAACATACACTAACCTGGGAAATAAAAAGTGTGGCTTCTAGGTGCTCCTGCCCTGTGGTGGAATTTCCAAGATCACAATAAACCATTTAAGAAGGTCATTTCAACAGCAAATGAGGAAGTTACTATGTGACATGTTGAAGTAGCTCTTTTGACACAGGGAAAAGTTTGAAATGTTCACTTGAAAACAGCCATTTAGAGGGGAAATAATTTTACACAAGCCTAAGGTCTACATGAAATATTTATCTTTTTATCCTGAGGCACATTTGCTTCCAAGTGGCCATGCTTTGCTCTGTGAACATCTGGGTCTGACTCCTCCAGGAGACGCGGCTGCAGCACGAGGAAGGGGCAGTGTAAACTGTGAAAGTGTCGGCATGCTTGGGGAAGGCTTCTACAGTCAGCTCCCCATCACCATCTCCAGCTCCGTCTCATATTACTTGGCCCAGCTCACCATGTTCCAGCCACTTTGACTTGGGTCCCCTCCATGGATGAGCCAGGCACCAAGTGAATCAGGGCCTTTGCATGTACTACTTTCTCTCTCTGGAATGTTCTCCTCACTATTCCTCTGACCAACTTGTTTGTCCTCCAAGTCTAAGTTTAAAATGTCACTCCCTCAGGAAAATGCCTTAAGTAACATCCCTCCTATCCTGTCACAACTTACTAGGCCAAGACACTCTAGTTTACACTCCCACAGAGCCCACTTCTTAGCATTTATCACAACTGTACTTGAAAAATTGTTGGTGTGTTGTTGTGTTTAATGCCCATATCCCTCATCTGATTATCAGCATTATTGGAATGTGTCTGTTTTGTTCACCCAACTTCAATACCTAGCATAATGTCTGCTACAGAACAGGTGCTCCATAAATATTGCTGAATTACTGAATAGATTAAGGGATCATTCTTTTCCTCTTATTTTCACAGTCCACCATTACCCAATAGCTTAGAACTGGAACTCCACTCTAATGCTTGATGGACTAGTTGTAAGAATTATATTCTGCCTTACATGGGAAGAGGGATGTCTTACATGGACCAACTCTGTATGGTTTGACGAACACCCAGAGAATCTTCTCCAAAGTCAAGCCTGACTCACATTTAGGAAGATCCTAATAACCTCTTTGCAGAGGGGACCCATTCCCTACTTCCCCCACCAACCTCCTAGATCCATTTCACTCACATGTCCATCTCCATTAAATATCTGGAAGAAGGAGTTGAAAAAAAATAAGGATTTCATGTTCACTTTGGATAAAAATAAAGACTTAATAAATAAACAATAAAATCATTGAAGCAGGACTTCCGGGAAGATGGCGGTGTGAGCAGGGCGGCAGAAATCTCCTCCCAACACTATATTTATCTACGAAAACACAGCAAATACACCTATTCCTAAAAGAGAGACAAGAATACACAGGAAAGCGCACAGCATGCAGCTACACCCGAGAGGACTCGGCACCCCAAGAGGCGGGTAAGATACGGAGCCGCGACCCGGCGGGACCCGAGCCCTCCCCCACCCCAGCGCACCGGCGGGAGGAGAGGATTCAGAGCCGGGAGGGAGTGGAAGTACACCCCGCGAAGTAGCCAGCCCCGGTGATCTGCACGGGGAGCGCTGACCCACATTGCGCAGTGCAGCGGAGATTGGAGAGACAGAGGGGCAGGATCTGCGCGGGGAACGCGCCAGGGTGCTTGCAGCCGGCTCCCGGGAAGAAAAAAAAAAACGGGCACTTTCTTCAGCGGTCTTAAAGAGACAGGAGCCCAGCGGAGGAGCCAGATCGCCCCAGCACACTCAGCCCAGCAGGCTGGGAGTCCTGGGGAGTTTCAGACGCCTTAGCTGGTAACTGAGGAAGCGCAGCCATACTTACACTTCTCACTGAGATCAACAGCCTCCTAGTCGTCCCCACCCCTGCCAGAGCGATAAAGGGCCCTGTGGAGCAGCGCAGCCACAGCTGTGGAATAGTGGGGCAATAGCGCCACCTACAGCATTCCCACAGAATCTACGTCCAGTGGGCATTTTTTTTTTGTTTTTTTTGTTTTGTTTTTGTTTTTTCTTTTCTTTCTTTCTTTCTTCTTTTTTTTCTTTTTTTTTCTTCTCTTTTTAAAGTCTTAAAGAGCCCAGCTGACATACGTGGCAAATATCAGTGACCAATTCTATAGCCACGAAAAGACAGAGGAATATGGTTCAGACCAAAATCAACCAGACAACCCCAGAGAGGGAGTCTGAAGGGATGGAAATGCACAGTCTTCCCGAAAAAGAATTCAGAATAAAAGTCATAACCGTGCTAATGGACCTACAGAGAAATGTGCGAGAGCTGAGGGAGGAAGTGAGGGAACTGAGGAAAGACAATGCAGAAATCAGACAAGCGATCAACGGGCTTAACAGCAGAATGGATGAGATGCAAGAGACTATTAATGGAATAGAAAACAGAGAACAGGAGTACAGAGCAGCTGAGGCAGAGAGCGATAAAAGGATTTCTAGGAATGAAAGAATATTAAGAGAACTGTGTGACCAATCCAAACGGAACAATATTCGCATTATACGAGTACCAGAGGAAGAAGAGAGAGAAAAAGGGATAGAAAGTGTCTTTGAAGAAATAATTGCTGAAAATTTTCCCTCACTGGGGAAGGAAGTAGTCTCGCAGTCCACCGAAGCTCATAGATCTCCCAACACAAGGGACCCAAGGAAGACAACACCAAGACACATAACAATTAAGATGGCAAAGATCAAAGATAAAGACAGGGTATTAAAGGCAGCTAGAGAGAGAAAAAAGATCACCTACAAAGGAAAACCCATCAGACTATCATCAGACTTCTCAACAGAAACCTTACAGGCCAGAAGAGAATGGCATGATATATTTAACGTTATGAAACAGAAGGGCCTCGAACCAAGAATATTGTATCCAGCACGATTATCATTTAAATATGATGGAGGGATTAAACAATTTCCAGACAAACGAAAGTTGAGAGAGTTTGCCTCTCATAAACCACCACTACAGGATATCTTAAATGGACTGCTCTAGATGGAAGCACACCTAAGGCTAAAAGATGTCACCAGAGAAAATAAAATCATAGCAAAGAAAGCAGACCATCCAAATACTAACTAAAGGCAAAGAATAAAACACCTATTATTGAAAGAATGGAGGAGGAGGAATAAGAAGGGAGAGAAAGAAAGAAACATCAGACTGTGTTTACAATAACTTAACAAGAAAGATAAGTTAGATTGTTAGACAGTAAAGAAGCAACCCTTGAACCCTTGGTAACCACGAATCTAAAGCCAGCAATGGCAATAAGTACATACCTATCAATAATCACCCTAAATGTAAATGGACTGAACACACCAATCAAAAGACAGAGTAACAGAATGGATAAAAAAGCAAGACCCATCTATATGCTGCCTACAAGAAACTCACCTCAAATCCAAAGATATACACAGACTAAAGGTGAAGGGATGGAAAAAGATATTTCATGCAAACAACAAAGAGAAAAAAGCAGGTGTTGCACTACTTGTATCAGACAAAATAGACTTCAAAACGAAGAAAGTAGCAAAAGATAAAGAAGGACATTACATAATGATAAAGGGGTCAGTCCAACAAGAAGATATAACCATTATAAATATATATGCACCCAACACAGAAGCGCCAGGATATGTGAGACAAATACTAACAGAATTAAAGGAGGAAATAGACAGCATTGCATTCATCTTAGGAGACTTCAACACACCACTCACTCCAGAGGACAGATCAACCAGACAGAAAATAAGTAAGGACACAGAGGCACTGAACAACACACTAGAACAGACGGACCTAACAGACATCTACAGAACTCTACACCCAAAAGCAACAGGATACACATTCTTCTTAAGTGCACATGGAACATTTTCCAGAATAGACCACATACTAGGCCACAAAAAGAACCTCAATAATTTCAAAAATATTGAAATCATACCAACCAACTTCTCAGATCACCAAGTTATAAAACTAGAAATAAATTTTAGAAAGAAATCAAAAAGGCTCACAAATACATGGAGACTTAACAACACTCTCCTAATTAATTAATGGGTTAACGACCAAATCAAAACAGAAATCAAAGAATATATGGAGACTAATGACAACAACAACACAAAGCCACAACTTCTGTGGGACGCAGCAAAGGCATTTCTAAGAGGAAAGTATATTGCAATCCAGGTCTATTTAAAGAAGGAAGAACATTCCCAAATGAATAGTCTAAAGACACAATTACAGAAATTGGAAAAAGAAGAACAAATGAGGCCCAAAGTCACCAGAAGGAGGGACATAATAAAGATTAGAGAAAAAATAAATAAAATTGAGAAGAATAAAATCAATAAAACCAAGAGCTGGTTCTTTGAAAAAATAAACAAAATAGATAAACCCCTAGCCAGACTCATTAAGAGAAAAAGAGAATCTACACACATAAACACAATCAGAAATGAGAAAGGAAAAATCACGACGGACCCCACAGAAATACAAAGAATCATAAGAGAATATTATGAGAACCTATATGCTAACAAGCTGGAAAACATAGAAGAAATGGACAACTT
>JAVSCE010022117.1:0-60860 GCA_032199065.1 Smutsia gigantea
ATAAGGGCTGGAAGAAGAATAGAGCAGGGTCTGGGTGACCCTGGGGGCTGCTGTTTTGGAAAGGCAGTTAGGGGAGGCCTCCCTGAGGAGTTGGCACCAGAGCAGAAATTCACTGAAGGAAGTGAAAGTGAGCTGAATCAAATACAGAGCAGCTTCTACTTGAAAATGACTTTCCTCTTCCCAACATACAGAATTCTGTCAAATACTCCTCGTAAGCCCTCCAATCAGTGGCCTGGGACCAACTCCTTGCTGCTGGGCTGTCACCAGCTCCCCAGTGCCCGTCCCTCCCACGTCTCATCCCAACTTCTCAGGGAAGAGGATGTCTTTCCAGCAGCAAAGAGTACTTTCTCCTCCCCATTAGGGAGATGGTGGCAGCAGCCCCTCTGCACAGAACAAGCCAGACACCAGGGATATAGAGTGTGGGTGGGCCAATTCCCTTGGTCATCTGTTTGAAAAGAAGGAGAAGGAGATGATGGCGAGTGTGCAGTGATTGGTGGGGCTCCTGTCCGCTTGAGGAAGCTGCTGAATACACTGCGGTCCTTGTGCCCTAACCCCGCCCTGCTCTCAGAGCATCTCCCTGCGGTGGCTGCCGGCCACAGGGGTGGAGGTGTTTTCCCCCTTTGCCTGTACACAGCTGTTTTTGGCTTGACCACAAGACTCCATCATGCCAGAGTTCATGTGGTTATCCAGAGCAGGGAAGAATTTCCCAGAATGCCTTGAGAAACCTGAGACACTGAATGGCTTTCAGAGCTTATTGATGTGGCTGGTGCAGGAAATAGCTGTACGTCAATAAATAGTTTTAGGCAGGAAATGGGGCTTAAATGGTAGCCTTAAAGTTTGGGGAAAGGCACTAGAGGTTGCTGGGAGGGAGCTTGCCAGTCAGATGAGAACCTGGAGCCAAATACCAGACTTTGAAATGGCTGCCACCAACCTGAGGCCCCTTGCTGGTTCTGGATGCAAGAGCTGAGGTTGCAGACACAGCTGGGACCCGGGGGATGTCTGGTTTCAGTTGGCAGAAACCACCTCCTTGTTCTAGCGGGAAAGCTGGCAACCTCCATCATATGCGCCTAGAGGAGACACATAGCTGGGGTTTGGTGGCCTCTGGGCTGGCTTGTTCACAACCCATTTCCCCACCTTCTGGTGAGGTTCACCACTAGCTGGCAGATCACTCCAAAGAGTTCCACTGTCCTAATCAAAAATTAAAAAATCAAGGGAAAGCATCACAACCTGCCAATTGCTTTCTAAATAACTTTTTCTGATTATGTAAGATTATGTAACAAAGTGTTCACAGAAAAGTAGAGACATTCAGAAAATAATGAAAGTGAAAAATAAAGGTCATCTAATTCCACTATTGAGAAACAACTGCTTGTTAACACTGGGTATTCCCCCTCATTTTCCTTTTTAAAAAAAAAAAGTTCATTCATGGATGAAATTCTATAGTACATGCAATTTTGCTTTTGTTAGTTTCTCATAAACATGATTTTTATTTTGTGCATGGCTCTTCATTTACCTAATCATTCCCCTATTGTTGGATACTTGTTAGGTTGTTGAATTTTTATGTGCATTAAGCTTATTTTTTGTTATTTTAAATTATTTCCTTATGACAATTATCAAAGGTATAATTCCTGTATCAAACAATAAGAACACTTTTAAAGGTTATTTTAAGATTCTTTTTAGGAAAGTAATATATTGTACACTGAGCATATATGCATGTTACTGCCTCCTCACCAGCATTGACAATTACTGGTTTTTAAGCTTTGTAGTCTAGTAGGTGGGAAAAAAAATGGTATTCTCATTCATTTGATTGCTACTGAGATTTAATTAACTTGTTTCATATATTTATCAGCAACCTAATGTTTAGAGCTATGAACTATCTTTTAATGCCCTTTCCCCATTTATCCATGAGGGATTTAGTACTTTTATTGCAGATACTTTTCCCAACCTATCAATTGCCTTTTAAGTGTGTTTATGATATTTTGTTGCATTCGTCTGTTGTGTTAATGTAGAAAGTCCTTCTCCATCCAGCAATTGGATAAATAATCAATTTAATTTTCTTCAAGTTCTTATGATTTGTCTTTTTAAAAATAAAGTTTACCTTTTTGTTCCATCTGGAATTCATTTTAGGGCCCAGCGTGAAGGGAAACTAAATTATTACCCCACTCCCCCACCACCCATCCTTAGACAGCTATACCTGTACTGTTGCTTGAGTGAATAACGCTTCTTTGCCACTTATTTGTGGTCCTCCAGGGACCATGTGATAAACCTTATGGATGCCAAATTTGTTTCCAGGCTGTCTGATCTAGCTATACATTCTTTTATTTTTTTAAGATATCATTGGTATATAATCTTATGAAGGTTTCACATGAGCAACATTATGGTTATTACATTCACCCATATTATCAAATCCCACCCACCCACCCCACTGCAGTCACTGTCCATCCATCAGTGTAGTAAGATGCTACAGAGTCACCACTTTTCTTCTCTGTGCTGTACTGCCTTCCCCGTGTCCGCTGGACATTCTTATATCAGTTCCACACCCTGTTAATTATTAAAGCTTTAGGATAGGTGAAAAGTAACGTAATGCTGTACAATTTTATTTTGTTTTAATTGTAGCTGTTTCCCGTTATTCTTTCAGATTACTTTTAGGATTATTTTTTTTCAAGCCTCCGTTTTTCCCCTTTCCCTCCAAAAACTCCTCATAGGAATATAGAATACAAATTTTTGTTAAACCTGTGAGTTATTTCACAAAGAATTACCATCTTTGCAATGCTGTCTACCCATTAAGGAATGGTGTATGTTTCTTCTTCACTTATTTAAGACTTTCTCTGAAACCTCTGTTTAGTTTTGCAATTTTCTTTATAGAAATTTTGCACATTTTTCAGTAATGTCGTGTAAGTATTTTTACTGCTCTAGTGAATGAGCTTTGGTGCATTAAAATACCTCACTAGTTAATCCTGTCATAAAATGAGCTGTTGATTTTTGTATATTCATTTTGCATGTAAATACTCATTAGTGATGAAACTCTTGTTAATTTTAATCTTTATTAGAGAGTTCTCTTGGGGTTTTCATATATATAATTATATTGAATTGCTTTTGTCTCCATCCTTTCAAGGGTCATAGATGGTGCTCCTGGTTTTTAATCAGGTCTATTGATGTAATATATCACGTTTATAGATTTTCTAATACTACATCATCCTTGCTGTTCTGGGATAAATCTACTTGGTTATAATGGAGCTGCTTGTTAGTATTTCATTTAGGACTTTCACATTTGTTCACATTAGGAGATTGGCCCATAGACTCCCTCATTTGTAATTCACTATCATCATGAGATTTTGCACACAGAGAACTGGAAAAGCCTATCTCTTCCTATGTTCTAGGTCTATTTACAAAGCAGAGCAGTTACCCAATTTTTTGAAAGTTTGAATCAACTTACCTTTTAAAGTCAAATTTAGAGACCTACTAATTCTTTCAGAACTTTATGATTTTTAGCCTTGCCTGACCTTTTATTTATTTTCCTTTTTTTAGAAAAATTTGGTAATAGTTATTTTCTAAAAAATCATGTATTTCATTATTTTTTCCAAAATTGTTAGCGTGAAGGTGTAAGTAGTTTTTATAATGCTTTTTATCTACTCTGTATATGTTCTCATTTTTTGTTTTTCTAATTTTATTTCTGTTCTTTCTTGATTTTGTATATAACTTCCTTTCCCTGTTTTCTAGTTAATCAATTTCTGGCTTTATCTGTATTACGTCCTTTCACATATTTCTTTATTTATTGGTGCTTTTCTAATTTTCTTAATTGGATGTATAGATTAACATTATCTGATAGAAGTATAATGTGTTCTATATATGAAGTTTTAAATTTAATAATGTATTTTACTTTACCCAGTAGATCCAAAATTACAACATGTCATTGATATTTTTTTTAATGAGACATTTTATATATTTTTAGTACAGAGTCTTCAAAAACTAGTGTCTGTTTTACACTTAGAGCACATCTTAGTCTTTATAGCCACATCAAGCATTCAGTGGTCACATGTGGCTCGTGGCTAACATAGTGGACAGCATAGGGTTAGGTGATTTGTTTGCTTCCTTTTTTTAATAGCCAAAGTAGTTGAAACTATAAATTTACCTTTCACTATAGCTTTGACCACATCCCACAAGTTTTTATAGCTCTTTATTTCCTAAGTAATCTGTTACCATGTTTTGATCACATCTTTTATTCCATCTTTCTTTAGGAGAATATCTTTTAAACATCCAAGTAATTCACTACTTTTCTAGTTATTCTTAATTCTTAGTCCAAGTATATAACCTGTAGAATTTCTGTGTTTTGAAGTTTGTAATGGAATCACATCCTAGGAGGCTAATTTCAGTTTATTCTTATTAATTATATTATTTAAATCTCTAAGTTTTTTTTTAAAATCAGTCATAGAATGCTAGTGGTTTCATTTCAATACTATTTTTTCTTTTTTTCTTATGTTTCAATAGCTTTTGTTTTATGTATTTTGAGTCTATGCTATGTAGTATATAATTTTTTGTCTGTTATGAACATATTGTTCTCTATATAAATAACCTTTTTTATTTAAAGATTGTTATCTTGAAAGCCACTTTGATCTTTACTAGTCCTTTAATTTTATTTTCATTTGCCCACAATTATTTTTACCCATCCATTTATTTTATATATCCTGTTTTCAGTTCTACTAGTTATTAATATTTACTTTAACTTTTATTGCTCTGATTACCAAACTTAAGAAAGAAACAATAACTTGTGAATGCCATGGTCTCAATTACAACATGCAGTGCGCTTTATGATCTTCTGTCCCTTGCACCAGTATTTATCTCCCCAGTAATTTAATCTTAATTATTAAGTCACTACTACCATGAAATTCTTATTCAAATTACATTTACACATCAAATATCTTCTCTTTCTGATGGACAGTGACTGTAATGGGGTTGGTGGGGGGGACCTGATGAAGGGGGTAGTTTAATAACCATAATATTGCACATGTAATTGTAGATTAATGATACCAAAATAAATTTAAAAAAAAAATCTTCTCTTTCAAGAATTGTTCCTGGCCTTTGATTCAGTCTTATAACCAAAATTACAATTACTTATTTTGACTTACCTTCATAATTCTACCTGGTTTCAGTTTTCACTTCTGGTCCTTCCATATCATGATTTCCTTAAGAGTTGAATCCTAAATTTTATTGGCTGGATCATGCATTCAAGAAAGTTTTTAATTATTTAAATTATTTTTAATTATGGTTAGAAAAGTAACATAAAATTTACCATCTCAGCCCTTAATAAGCGCACAGTTCAGACTTGGTAAGTATAGTCACATTGTTGTGCGACCAGTCTCCAAAACTTTTTCATCTTGCAAAACTGAAACTCTAACCAACTAAACAACTCTCCATTGACCTCACTCCCCAGCCTTTGGAAACCACCATTCTACTTTTTTCTATGATTTGGACTACTCTAGATACTGATATAAATGGAATCATACACTATTTGTCTTTTTGTGACTTGCATATTTCACTTAGCATAATATCATGGTTCACCCACGTTGTAGCATGTGTAACAATTTCCTTCCTTTTTAAGACTGAATAATATTCCATTAAACACATGCACCACGTTTTGTTCACCCCTTCACGTGTCCGTACACACTTGGCTGTTATGAGTAGGGCTGCTGTGATCAGGGTTGTGCAAGTATCTCTTCAAGATTCTGCTTTCAGTTGGATAAATACCTGGAAGTGAATTGTTGGATCATGTGGTAATTCTATTTTTAATTTTTTGAGGAATCACCATACTGTTTCCCATGGCAGCTGCACCATTTACTTTTTTTTAAAGATAAGCAAGTAGGTGGGATATTTTGAAAACATTTGCTCATGTAAGATGTCTTTCTCTTGCTTTCATTCACTGATAGGTGTGTTCTTTTCCCCCAAAACATATGAAGACATTGTTGCCTCAATGTCTCTGAGTTTTAATACTAAATACATTAAATGTGGAAGTACAAAGCCAGCCGTACTTTTGTTCCTTTGTAAGAAACCTAGAGTTTTGCTTCCTTCAAAGCTGTTTTTAGAAGTTTTCCTTTTCCTTAAAATTAAAAAGAAAAGTCTCCTGCTAAGTGTAAACGGTGGAGTTCTGGGGCACTTGAACCCTTTTCACCTGAAGAAGAAGATCTTTTTTGGCTTTTTGTTTTCAACTTAAAGTTTTCTCTCTAATCTCTTCATTCCACATATTCTGGTATCTTTTTTGCAAACTTTTGTAATTCATAGATTAGCTGCTGTCCACTGTGTCTTCTCTATCTTTTTCTTCTTTCTTTTTTTCATCTATTTGCCTTTGTCACCAGCTTGATATCATTTTCCAAGTTTGTCTTGTGTTTTACTTTTTCCTCAGTATCCATTCTGCCCTTGACTGCCAGTAATTCACATTTTCCTTTTGCTGTTGGATTTCTAATTTCCACTGCTTCTCTCCAAATCCCAGTCCCTGTCTCACACTTCATCTCAGCATAAGGTTTTTTTAGCTAATCATAATCCCCTCTTCTGAACTCCTTTTCACATGTCACAGAATCTATGTTGTTGCTCTTCTTACAGACATAAAAGCCCACGTTTTATACTTGGGTTTTGTATTTTATTTATTTTCAGTGTATTGCATTTCCTTTAGGTCCTCAGGATAACACTCCCTATTCTGTGCAGGATTTTCCCATAGACACCATACTGCTTTGCTTTTCCCTTACCCTTGACTGAGGGAGACTCGGTTTGGTCTTGGGTCAGCTATGTGGATCATCCTTGGAATCGCTCACTGTCCACTGAGGTAATAGTAGTGTCTCCCTCCCTGACTGAAAGCTGGTGGGTGACTTCATGTACACATACCAAGTCTAATTTCCAATATTTAGCAAGCATTCAATCTTCGAGTGAGTTTTGCTAGCCCAAAACAGAATCTTCTCTTGACACCTATGATTATCAAGGAGTCTAGCTGTAGCTCTTTGATCAGATGTAATCATTTTTTAGAACTCAGTCCCTGGTAGGCACTGCCCCGAGCCTTTTCCTGTCCCCGAGGGCTCAGACTCCAGGGTGGGAGAACCCCATGCACTGGCAGACCACAGTTGTGCACAGTTCTGCAGTGAGAAGTGGATGGAGTGGCCTGAGGGGTCGGTGTGAGGCCCATGAGATCAGTGGGCATGAGGGGACTTCCAGGGCACAGTCTGCACAAGTGGCTTAGAGGAAAGTTCAGCCTTAGCAAGTGATCGAGAGCTTCACCATGGGCACCACATCACCACGGGCAAGTTAGGCATCTTCTCTGATGTCGGATTCGCCGTCTATAAAATGGGGCAAAAATAGGACCTGCCTCATGGGATCATCACGATGATTAAAGAGATACTGAGTTTAAGGCCCTCGGCTCAGCATGGAGTGCACAGATAGTTGCTGCTGCTCTTGTTTCATACTACGCGTGCACACACGCACACACACAGATTTTTAAATGATGAAACTCTGAAACTTATAAGCTGTGTCCCAGACTCATCAGAAGCTGGAACTG
Source organism: Smutsia gigantea (assembly GCA_032199065.1). Lineage (NCBI taxonomy): Eukaryota > Metazoa > Chordata > Mammalia > Pholidota > Manidae > Smutsia > Smutsia gigantea. The sequence continues at coordinate 7,535 of JAVSCE010022117.1, forward strand.
GAGGAACTTCTGGAGATACTCTCATCCATCCCCAAATTTGCCAGCCGAGGAGGCTAATGCCCCACCTGCCCCTTTAGGTTTCCAGATAATGCTTCTCCCACATACAAGGGACAGGCATTAACCAAGTCATCTGTGAGGATCTGTGTTCCCTGGAGATTCAGAGATTCTGGCATTGAGGTGAAAGCTCAGCCACATAGAGCAGTGGGCAGGGCCCTGGTCTTTGGGAAAGGCCTGGATCAAATTCCACAACCTGTTCCCTCCTCTGTTCTGTCTCTTGGTAGCACAGTCACCCAGACCCAGAATCTTGGTATTATCTTAAGTCCACCTTTTCCATCATGTCCGGTTTGCCCCAACAATGCCTCTTGTACCAATCCTGTAGCAGCCAGATATCGCTGCTCAACAAACAACCTCAGAAATCTTGGTGGCGTGTGGCAACAAGCGTGTATGTAGATTATATGTGTGCAAGTTGGCTGGGGATCACCTGATCAAAGCTAGACTTGGGTGGGACCCTGCTTCACATGCCTCTCATCCACCCCCTGGGATCCTCGGGCCAGCTCACAGATGACCTTCTCATGACAGCAAGATGCATATGAGAGTAAGCATAAATCCTTAAGGCTTGGGATCAGAACTGGCCTTCTTCTGCCTCATTCTGTTGGCCAAAGCAAGTTATATGGTCAAATCCAAAGACAAGGGGTAAGGGGAATATATTCCTAAATACGATCTAACTTAACACAGATTCTTACCTTTCAGTTGCCAGAGAGTTCAGGTTTTTATTTCATTTAGCCTAGACTTCTACAGTAGCCTCCTGCTGTCTGCACACCCATAGAGACCTTGTCATTCTCTCCACTGAAATACCCCAATATGCCCATGTCAGAATCTTAGCTCTTCCAAGGCCTTGATTTCTGGTTGCAGGTAATAACTCCTACCTCAGCTCCCCAAATCCCTTTACCTGGAACCCCCTGGTAGCTTTTAAACACCTTCTCTGTTGTTATCATAGTTAGGAGTGAACATAGCTTATCCTAGCCCTTAATGCAGTGCCTGGCATCCAGGGGTCAATCATATTTTTAAGGAGGATGAATGAGTGAATGAATGCCTCTAATTGTCTTACTATCCTCTAGGCCCCCTTGCAGGCAAGGGCTGTAGATGTGTCTCTACCCCAGTGCTGGGGCCTAGATGGGCCCCCATCTCCAATTGCTGACATGTGCCGGACAATGTTCTGGTTACCCTCCCTCACATGGAGGGCATGACCTGGGGGTTAGCAGAGGGAGATAATTTAGCCATAGGAGTTGAATGGGAGAGGTGATGACTCAGGGGAAGGTGTCATCTTCCCCTTCGTCTCACTTCTTCTACCTCAGTATTGGGGTCAGTGAGGCAAGGCTGAGGGGCCCCCAGTCTGGGAATAGTGAAGTAGAGGTGCTGTGGCCGAAGGTCAGAGTGGTTCTGCTGCCTGTAAGTGAGTCCCCAACATTCATTGTCCATACACCGGTCACCTATCCCCATTCTTGTGGAAACATGGGGTTTATCAGTTGCCCAGGACCAGCCCTTAGGCACTGCAGCAGAGGGTGGTGTCCGAGCTCCTCCCCAGTCCCAGCGAGGCTTACATGGTCTCTTGTGCCTCCGCAGAAGGACTTCACGGTGCGGGAGGAGCTTCAGCAGCAGGACGTGGAGCGCTGGCTCGGCTTCATCACCTTCCTGTGCGAGGTGTTCGGCACCATGCGCAGCAGCACGGGCGAGCCCTTCCGTGTGCTCGTCTGCCCCATCTACACCTGCCTCAGGGAGGTAAGTGACCCTCACGGCTGCGCCCACCTGCCCTGCAGAGCGCCCACACTGGAGTGTCTGACCAAAACTCATTTCAGATGTACCAAGAAAACTATGCTTATAAAGTGATCTATCTTTTGGTACAGAGAAATACAACTCCCCCGTGCTTCTGTTTACTAAAGCCAGGTTTTTATTACCGAGTTTATGTAAAGGAAAATAGCCCCCCAAAGGAAAGTATTATTAACTCAAACAGCAGTAATTCATATTCTAGACCACTGCCTACAGAGAGGAGACCTACAGAAGTATTATTTGAATGAATGCATCTTTGGACTGGATTGGTTTATCATTGAATCATTTACTTCAAAAAATATTTGCTTAAAATTTTATCTGAAAAAATAACTAAGAATAATGAAGAAATTTTTGAGACGCAAGAAGCCAGTGGGGTCGTTGCCCTGCAAGGTATCATCACCCACTTTCAAAGGTCATGCTGGCTGCTTTCCCAGGATAGAATTGGAAGGGGCAATGTGAAAGCTCAAAGCTCATTAGGGGTCATCCAGTGAAAGTTTGGGAGCTCAGAACACAGCCATGACAGTGAGAGGGGAAGGGTTGTTTGCATTCCAGTTGTATTTTTGAGTTAGAACCAATAGGACCTGCTGACATGAGATACAGAGAAGGGAGGAAGGGACAGGGCTCGTTTACCAGTCTGTGCACCATTTTCTAGAATGGGGAAGGCTAGAAGGGAAACAGAGCGGAGATGAAAAGCAGGAGTCAGTTTTTTATGTTTCTTGGTTGTCCTCAGAGAGCTGTCTGCAGTTGCTCAGGTGGAAGTGTCTGAATATCAGAAAGAGATCAGCCCTGGTGACATAGGATTGAGCTTTGTGTGACCTGTACTTGGTGCTCAGGACTGGACCGGATGGGGTCACCCAGGGAGAGGGTGTGGCTGGGGGAGAACACAGGAACCAGCAAGGTGACAGAGGAGGAATGGCCCAGAGCCAGGAGGCCATGGGTCAGACAAGGCTCCAGGAGAGGGTGAGAAGCATCTCGGTGGGAGCTGGTGTCAGCCCACACTTCACATGTGCTGTCCCCTCCCACCCCCAGCAGCAGGTCCCAGAGTGCAGCGAGGAGAAGCCTCTGGGGAGTGAATTGGACCAGGATGGAGAAGTGGCTGGGGTTTGGCGACAAGTCAGTGAGGGGACCCAGTAGAGAGAGCACAGAAAACACACTGGGCCAAGCTGGGGAGGAGGTGGAGGTGAAGACCTGAGAGCGGACAGTCTTTGGAGCAGTGTTTCTGACATTTTTGTGTTTTTGAAAGAAAGAAGATGATAGAGCCATCTAAGAGACAGGAGGGGGTATTTGTAAATGTTTTTGAAGAATCCTTTTAAAGGAAAACAGCATGCTTTTTCCACACTGTGTATATGCTTACAAAAGCAGGCCATGCAGGACTCTCTTGAGCACTTTGTAAACCTGGGAGTCTCTGCCACTTTGTAGCCAAACATGTTTTTTAACAAATGTGCGTGAATTAGATTTGTTTCCCAGATTCAGACAATGGCCTCTCCCAACTTTATTTCACTCTCAAAATGTGAGGTTCAGAGTCCAGCACCAAGAGAGGCTGTAGCTTTGCTTTCTGCATCCCTGGGAGTTGATTTGAAGGCAGCCCCCTTGGAGACAGGCGACTGGCTGGGATGGCCTCTTGGGGTCCCCTGATCCCAGCCTGAGCTGTCCTGTGCCCCTGACAACCTGGCTCAAGGCAAACAGCAGTGCTGTTCTAGAGCAGTGACCTGGATTCTCCAACACATTTCCCCTGCGTGATCTGGGCACCTCCTGCTCTCCTGAGCAGGAAGCCAGGCCACAGCTGAGTGCTGGCCTGGCTGCCGGGACACTTCCAACACCGCCTGAGGGAGCGCGAACATTCTGGTGTGAGATTCGGAAGGTGCCAGGGATCTGCACAGACAAGAAACAAGGAGCCGCCCGTGATGCACACTTGTTTGATGCGTTGAACTTTTAGAGGCAGCATCACAAACATAAACCCCTGCCATGCTCAACGGTAAACTTGGAGAGTAAATAAATCATCGGTAGCTTTTCACCATTTTGTAAAAGAAGAAACCGGAGGCCCCTGTTCCAGGCTCTCTGCCGGAGGCCCCACAATGAGGTGGTTCGAGATCACCAGCCCTTGGCTCAAACCCTGCCTCTGCTGGTTTTTAACTACACCATCTTGGGGCAGAGTCCACCTGCTCTGCGTCTCAGTTCCTCGTTCGCAGAGGGGATGAGGCTGCTTGCTCTGCAAGGGTTTAAGGAGGAAGACGCAGTGTGGAGAGGGTGCTAAGTGCACTAGGGCAACTAGGTCAGAATGTGGAAGGAAATGCCCAGGGGACTCGCTCTCTAGGGCAGGGCAGCCCTCAGAGAGCTGGGTGTCCTCCAGTGGGACTTAGGGCTGGGCGCACGCCCAATCTTAAAGGGGCACGGGGGCTGAGTGCCCTGTCCAGGAACACAGAACCAGTAGGGTTCTTTCCGCTGGAGAGCTTGGCTTCCCTAAAACAGGGCCTTAAGAAAAGCTGGGGACATAAACAGTGCCCTAGGGATTTTATCAGTCCCTTTGGAGAGCCTTTATCATTCGCAGCTCCCTAGAGACAGACATCTGAATTCTTAGTTGCTGCCTTGTAACACACACACTCAAACCCAGGTCTGAGCGACACCCCCAAAGCAGGTTGAGGCAGCTCTAAGAAGTTTGTAGAAGCCAAAGTCACACTGCTGCCTCTCTCCATGCAGGAAAGGTTTAGGCTCCTCCCCTAGGGCCCTGCAGATGGCTGACCCACCCTGCCCTGGGATCTTCCCAACACACAGAACAACCCCCAAACTCATATTTCCAGCTACCCACCAGATACGTCAAGTCATGCCTCAAGCCCCTCCGACAAGATGTGGCCAGAGCTGCACTCCAGTGCCCTCCTGCTCAGTCCGGATCCTCACATGGGCCCGACCCACACCTTCCTGCCTCTTTGTGACCAAGCAGCAGCCCCACAACCCAACCGATTGCCTTTTCTCACAGTCCCAGATCACCCACACTATCCTCTGCTTCTTCAAGCCCCTCCATGGCTTCCCCCTGTTCCTCTTTTCTCGATGCCCCTGAGTCAAACACAAACCCACAGGCCATCTTGGTGTGAAAAATCTCATTTAGAACAAAGCTAAGAGGAGATACAAAATCCTCACAGCCCTGTTTCAATCTCGGGGTGCCCATTCTTACAGAGGCCACCTTTACTGACACTCGGACCCTGTGCCCCTTGAAGATTGAGTGTGTACTTAGACCCCAGGCCCTTTCAGACTGGAGGACGCTCAGCTGCCTGGGAGCCACCGCACCTAGATCGAGTCCTCTGGGCATTTCTGTCCACACCATGGCCTAGCTGAATGAAGCACTCTCTCGTTACTTAAGCTTGGACTGTTGCACCCATCCTTAGAGTCTCTTTTCCTGGCCCTAACGTCTCCCAGGCCCAGCTCAATTCATCTCTCCCAGGAAGCTCCCCTCACCCTGGCCCCCAGCCTCCAACTGAATGCTCCCTCCTGAGGGAGACAATGCTCTCTGTCCTTACAGCTCTTTCTTTTTCTCATCGTCTGATAGTAACAGCTCAGTGGAAGGCATTGTCCAATGCATGTCATGCATTCTTTTCTCCTTTAACTCAGACAGCACCCTGAAGATTGTTATTCCCATTTTCCTGAGAACAGAGAGGTCTCGCAGCTTGCTCAGGGCACACAGCTAGCAGGTGGCAGAGACAATCCAGGTCTGACCACCGAAGTCCCTGGCTCCTTACCATGTTGCCTCACTGCCTCGTGAACAGAGCAGTGGCCGCTCTTGTTCTATTCTCAGTCTATAACCCAGCACCTGCTACGTGGCAGAAGCCAAACAGATCTTCACAGAATTCATTCTGTTTTTGCTTTAAATAACATGTGCCAATCAGGGAACCTTCTTCAAAGGATGGACCCCTTTCATTAAGAGCAAATGGTTTCTGCCAAGATGGTTTTTAAAGTGAAGAGTTTTACTGGTGACTGGAATGTGTGAGGGTCTCCTTGCCCTCCTATTTACAGTTCATATTTGCCTCATGAGCTCTTTCTAATTTTTTTAATGTTTCTAAATTTTTGTTGTTGCAAGAACACATAACATGAGATCTACCATTTTAACAGATTTTTAAGTGTACAACACAGTATTATTGTCTCTAGGCACAATGTTATACAGCAGATCTCCAGATTATTCATCTGGTGTAACCGAAATTTTGTGTCTAGTGATTAGCAACTCCCCATCATCACCTCCCCCAGCCTCTGGCACACTATACTATTCTTCGCTTCTATGAGCTTCGTGTAAGTGGAAATATGCAGTATTTGTCCTTCTGTGACTGGCTTATTTCACCGAGCACAATGTCTTCCAGGGTTACCTATGCTGCTGCGTACTGCAGAATTCCCTTTTCTTTTAAGGCTGACTAGTATTCTACTGAATGTATCAACCAGATTTTTAAATCCATTCACCTGTCAGTGGACATTTAGGTTGCCACATCTTGGCTACTGTGAATGGTGGAACACAGGAGAGCTGCTAGCTCTTCAAAATCTTGATTTCAATTCTTTTGGGTAAATACCTGGAAGTGGGACTGCTGGGTCATATGGTGTCTCTATCTTTAATTTTCTGAGGAACTTTCCTACCGTTTTCCAAAGCAGCTGTGCCATTATACATTCCTGCCAGCAATGTACAAGACTTCTAATTTCTCCACATCCTCGCCGACACTTTTTGTCTTTTTTTTCATATATATAATAGCCGTCCTAACAGTTATGAGGTGGTTTTGATCTGCATTTCCATGATGATTAGTGACATTGAGCATGTTTTCATATGCCCATTGGCTATTGGTATGCCTCCTTTGGAAAAATGCCTGTCCAAGTTCTTAGTCCATTTTTAAATCCAGTTTTTTTGTTTTGTTTTGTTTTTGCTATTGGGTGGTAGGAGCTCCTCATATATTTTGGATTAATCCTTTATCAGGTGTATGAAGCTTTTCCCTTATGTTTTCTTTGAGGAGTTACACTTTCAGTTCTTATGTTTAATTCATTTTGAGTTGATTTTTGTGTATGGTGTAAGATACGAGTCCAGTTTCATTCTTTTGCATGTGGATATCCAGTTTTCCAGTTGAAGATACTATCCTGTCCCCATTATTGTTTCTGGGCACCTCTGTTGAATATCAGTTGGCCAAATATGCACAGACTGATTTCTGGGCTCGCAATTCTATCCCATTGATCTAAGTACTGTAGCTTTGTAATTTGAAATCAGAACATGAGATGCCTCCTGATCTGTACTTTTTCAACTTGTTTCAAGATTGATTTGGCTATATGGGGTCTTTTCTGGTTCCATATAAACTTTAGAATTGTTTTTTCTATTTCTGTAAAAAAAAATTCCATTGGAATTTTGATAGGGATTGCATTGAATCTATAGGTCACGCTGGGTAATATTGACATTTTAACAATATTAAGTCTTCCAGTCCAAGACCAGATACAAGGCAAGGATGCCCATATCACCACTCCTACTCAGTGTAGTACTGGAAGTCCTAGCCAGAGCAATTGGGCAAGAAAAAAGAAATAATAGGCATCCAAATAGGGAAGGAAGAAGTAAAATGGTCACTTTTCGGATACCATGATCTTATATACAGAAAACTATAAAGACTACATACACACACACACACACACACAATTGTTAGAACTAATAAATGAATTCAGTAAAGTTACAGAATTCAAAATCGACATGCAAAAGTGCATTTCTGTACACTAATGTGTACAGAAATGTACTAATCTGTAACTATCTGAAAAGGAAATTAGGAAAATGATCCCATTAACCACATCAGAAGAAATAAAATATTCAGGAATAAGCTTAATCAAGGAAGCAAAAGACTTGCACACTGAAAACTACAAAATATTAGTGAAAGAAATTAAACACCAACAAATGGTAAGACATCCCTCAAGCTGCTTTCTGATAGCGTTCCAAGGACCCCATCGCCCCGCTGAGGTCGTCAGCCAAACTGTGGCTTCGAGGGTTCGCCACACAGAAGAGGTGTGATTAGTGTTTGTGTCCTGAGCTAAGGGTGTTGTCATCTCTCATCTCAGGTGGAGCTGACCTGCCAGGTTTGGGTCTGGCTCATTCCACACCAGACCCTTTTCCTAACTCTACCATGCCTTGGCCCCTCCACTCTTCTCTCACTCTATGACCCAGGGATGATTTTGCTAGATTCCTCCAAGTTATCATTGAATGCTTTTCTATGGGCCCCTTCCTTGAAGAACTTTGTCGAAAATTCCTCTGGTAGAGGCCGCTGGGGTGGCTTTAACACCTTGCCGGTTAAAGCTTTCTTGAGCAGACATTCCCCGTACACTGTGAATCTGTTTCTGTCCACTCCCTCTCACCTTTCCTTTCTCCATTCCAGCCCCCGAGCCCATGTCAACCTGTGATACCCATCCTCTTGACCTCTTCTGAGTCTGGCGATCATAGCTAGAGGTCAGGAGAGGAGGAATAGGGGAGAGATTCCTTCTGTCAGAAATCTCTCATCTCTCTGTACCAACCTCTGCCTGTGGTTGGCTGTCTTGCTGTCCTCCCCTCTAGGCCCCAGAAATTCCCATCTGCCTTTCCAGAGGAAGGGGGTTGCCTCTGACCAGGGATGCAACTGGCTGGGCTCCTAAAGGAAGGCAGGCCCAGGCTGGGGAGGAGAAATCAGAGGGCAGCAAGTCAGGCTTCTCAGGAAATGAAATTGCTTCGTGCAACAATGAGAGAGCCACTTTTTTAACTTTCTGCGTGAGCGTGCATTCAATTGCTCACATTGTTTTGGCTCCAGGGGAAATCTGACCTCAGAAAAAGCCGAAGTGGGTGTGGGTGGAGATCCTCTGCTGTTTCACAGGGCTAAGAGAGTCAAGCGGAACATTCTTCAGAGGTACCTTTCCAATGGGACCATTCCTCCCTTCCTGAGGGCAGGAGATGGGGCTGCATTCAGCTGCCCAGCTTTAATGCAAAAAGTTTAGAAAGTAGCTCTCTCGCTGTTGCACAGGCACAGGGCAGGGCCCACTGTGGCCAGGAGGGGCCGGCGTAGACTATGCCTGTGGTGGCAATGGACTCTGATGGGGAGCAGAGATTTGAAAGTACCCCCATGCAGCTCATTTTCCTCAACCCTGCACCTCGGGACCTTTCACAGAATTACAAATTCCCAGACCCCTCCTTCAACCAATTAAATCAAACTTTCTGGGTATGGAGTTTGACGGGGGAATAAAAAGATTTAAGCTCTCCATGTGGCTTCAATGTGCAGCCAAGGTTAAGAAACACGAGCCACATCTTAGGTGCAGTTAGGGAGTGGCCACTTACAGCCAAAGAGCATTATGGGAAGGATACAGCAAAAGAGTGACAAGAGACCTGAGTTTGAATCCCAGCTCTGCCACTCATTAGCTGTGAGGCTTTAACCTAATTCTTTAATCTTCCCACACCTTTGTTTTCTATCTGTAGCATGGGAATAATGGGAATAATACTTAGCCTGCAGGTGTGTTTTAAGGTTTAAAATAAGTGAGATGTTCGAGAAGAGCCAGGGATGCACCAGAGCCCCTCTGTGAGCTGCACTGTTGTGTATTGCTACTGAAAGCAAGCTGTGTTCCAGGCATTGCTCAAGAGAAGTACCACACCACAGGCAGCCCCAGAAAGTACGGTCCATTCTCCTCAAGGGATGCCAAGGTCCTCAGAAACACACCCCGCATTCCTGGAGAACCTCTCATGATCCCTCTACAGCACCAGCTGAGCTGTTCCCATGGTATCTCCACGGAAGACCTCTTGCATCTCTCCTGCCTGAGCGCAGTCTTCCTCCTCCTCCTGCCTGATTCTGCACAGCTTCAAGGCCAGGATCACTTCCCACCATGTCCCCACCCTGCCCTGATTTACTCTTCCTGTAACATTCTAGAGAACTAGCCTCCACATGAGCTGCTAACGCCTGTTCTCTGGCCACCGGTGGTTGTATTAATGCTTTATGACCTCTTCGTGTTTGCTTTTATATCATTCCAATCTTCCCTGGTAGCTGGGGGTAGGCTGGGTCTCATCTGTCACATAACTGTGGCTGCATTTTGCTCAGGACTCTCTGTTCATTCAGTAAGAGTGATTTGGTTTGAGGCAATGCTACATTTCTCATTGAACTGCGAAGTTTCCTAGTTATACTAGAAGGCGGAGTGTAAGTTGTGATCTTCTCTGAAAAGGTTTATAATCTACTTAGTAACTAAATCCACAAAGTTAAGCAACCACAAACATTTATGAGGGGCGTGCAAAGATAGGGGAGTTCAAAAAATGTGGGCAGCTGCTGGGGACAAAGGTCAGGGAGAGCTAGGGCTTAAGGTAAAGTGGGCTTCCAGGACAGGTACTGGAGGGGAGGGAAAAGGCCTCTTGAAATAAAAGTGAGCAGATGCATGGAGGCCAGAATGAGAATGGCCCATCTGTGTTGGCATGGTAAAGAGAAGGCCTGATGGATGAGTCACTGACTGGCACTGGCTCCCAGAGAGGCGTTCTCGTAGACACAAGATGATACCGAGAACCTCTGAAAGTGTTTAAGCCAAAGAGCAAAACCATGGAAGGCATAGTAGAGAGTTTATTTATTCATTCAACAAACACTTAAGAAAAATGCAAGTTCCTTATTGAACTGAAAAGTCATCTAGACATATTTCCTGCTAAAAATGTGCTGAGATAACAAAGCCAGATAAATCTAGGGCACTCCCTAGCCAGAGAGACACCCACAGGTAACTAGGTGCACAATGAAAAATGCCATGCTCAAAACAAGTTGAGAGTGGGAAGTGGCTAGAAGGGAGCCCAGACAGCAGAACAGATAAGGAGGTCTGCCTGGCAGGGGCATTTTCATAGAAAACAGCCCTCAACTCTGTGTTTAAATTGATTCTTACTATAACGGTCAATCATAAAGACTATGAGTGACATTAAGGGCTAGAACGAAACTTAAAAATTCAGGAGAACCTTTCTGAGTGAACGGTTTATTCCAGCCCTAATCTTAGGCACAGACTCCGCCTGGAATGTTCCCCTGAGAATGCAGCCTTCCCAGGGCAGGTACACAGCCCCTGGGCACTGGTTTAGTGGTCCTCCAGACCTAGCAGCTGCTTCTAAGTATACCCCAGCTTAAGCAACCATTCCTGTAACCTCCGTTCAAATAACTCCCCACAATTTTGTCCCCTCCTGAACTGCCGTCCCCCTAACTCGGCAACTACGTCACTCTGTAATGTGATGCCCCTGAACTGCTCAGACATCCCCCCAACACACACACACACACACACACACACACACGCACACACTGATGCACCCACCTCTGAAGATGGGGCTTCCTGGCCTCCCCAAGATACAACTCCCCCACCCCACCAACTTACGACCCTCCTCCATCCGCCACTCTTTAACTGTTCTACTTCCTCAGCCAGACTCTGCGAACTGAAATGTGAAATTTGAAGCCAGTGTTCCCCTTAGCAACCATGGTAACACAGGATCTGATAGAGAGCCTGGAGTTATAAAAATACCAGCTTCCACCAGACACTGGTTTCCAAAGGGAAACCAATCTCCACGCCAGAACTGTTTTTAAACAGCCTTAAAACTCTAAGAGATTTCCAAACCAACCTCAACGTGCCTTCAGGAGATCTCTTCAGTCACTTTTTGGAAGATGATGGTTGCAAGCTTTGGGTATTTTCTCCAAAAATATAGAGATTCAGAGAGGATGTGGCTCTCTGAGAATAAGTTAGCCTTCTGAAGGATGTGGAGGTGGGAGCAGTTTTAATAAACATCAAACTTGCGGCAGTGTTTAAACGTCAGATTGAGTTGCCGCCGGTCCTCTGGATCCCTCCCAGGGCATCCTTAGCTCCATGAATCCTAATTGTAGAAGGGGGCTGATTTGATCTATCTCCCCTTCATTGAAAACAGTTTTAATTAGCTAACTATGTCCTAGCAGGAATTCTATGTTGAAGGCCTGGGGGTGGGGGGGGAGGTAAGAGGTAGAGCTGATTAAACTCTTCTTCCTAGGACAAAAAGTCCTTTTCCCTGCTGTTGACCAGCCTGCCCCTCCCCATGGACACCCCCTCAGGCCTGGCCTGGGTCGGGAGCCCTAAATCTCCTCCTTTTCTCAGCACAGGGGCGGGGGGCGCTCCTGGCCTTGTCAGGGGAGGCCTCTTCCCAGAGGCAGGGGGCCTCCCTGACTCAGCCTCCAGACCCGGCTTCCCAGTCCTGGACAGACTCTCCCCACCTCCCTCCCCTCAGCTCTCTCCCCCTCCTTCCTTTTATCTCCTGGGGCCATGCCTTGTAATTTTGAAAATATTGTAACTCAGTAATTAATGTCTGAACTTCCAGAGGCCCCTGCTTTCTGTAGAGTCGCACCAAAGGCCTTGGTGGGGAGGGGCAGGGGTGTGGATTTTTTCTAAACTGGCGAATGTGTGGTAGAGGATAAATTGTTTCTTGCTGGAGTTATGTGTGTAAGCTACACACACGTAAACATATTCACATACACATGCATCTGCCTAGATTTTTTAATCCTTTGGGTTTAAATAAAAATGGAATGCCCTCCATCCCCCTCAGTGGCGGTTCCATAGGCTGACATCAGAGTCTGCTCAGCCAACTTGGGAGCTCCAGGGGGGACAGGCTGGGGCACTTTCTGAGAGAGTAGGTCAGGGTGGGAGTATCGGCCAGGAGGAGAAGAGGGGGGTGACCTACATATTGAGAAGATTTAAAAAAACAGGCACTGGTGGGGGGAGGCCATGACAGTGATTTTAGTTAAGTGGCCCCATTGAAACCCAGCCCCACGGTGACACACACACACATCTGCAACATGCCTCCTTATGATTTGCTTCCAACCCACCTCCATCCCGGCCCTGCCCAGGCTTCAGGCCCCAGCTCGGGTACCCTCCGTGCAGCAAGGTGGCCTGGACGTGAACATTCTATCTCTGGTCTCTGCCCTGTGCTGGAAGCTGGCACATGAATCGTGGACAGCTCTCTGCAGGACCCACACTGATCTGTCTTCTTGGGCCTGCTCCAGCTCTCCAGACCAACCCCTTAAAGTTAGCTGTTGATGGTAGCCCACTCCAGACCCTACTTCCAGATGTAAATAATGTATAGGTAGCACTTGCCAGTCTGGACTAGACAGTTAGCAACTACCCTTTCTCCTCTTTTCTAGAATCCAGTTCCTTTCTGATGGCGCTATTATCACTGCCACCAGCATCCATCGGTAGGTTACAGGTAAACTGGGCCAGGTCCTATAAGAGGAAACCACCCGAATCAGCCCTTTATTGCAGCCAGAAGAGAAGGGTGTTGGGGGAAAAGATGGACTTCTGAGCCAGACAAACTTGGGCAATTTTCCCTCTCAGACCAACAATTCCTTATGGGATGAGACTTAAATATAATTTGGCTTATTTGCCAATTACAAGTTGACTTCTTCACATCCCTGTAGCAGGACTAACAAGGGATCAGTCAGTAGCATATTTATATCATATAAAATAAAGTGCTCCTTAATGAGAAAAATGTGAAGGAACACTGTAAAATCAGTCTCAGGGCCCTTTCTCTTGCTGTTCCTTCCGGGAGAATGCTCTTCATCCAGATGTCCTTCTAGGGTTCAGCTGGATGTCAGAGGGACCCTTCCTGACCACAAGCTCCCGAAGACTGCTTTCTTTTTCTCTGTTGCCTTTACGAGTGTCTGGCTCTACCTTAGAGTTTTCTTTGTTAATCTGTTAATTTCCTGTCTTCCCAACTAGCATGGAAGCTTTCTAAAGGCAGAGAACGTGTCTGTTCCCTTCATAGCTGTATCTCCGGCGTCTAAAACAGTGGCTGGCATTTAGTGGGCACTCAATAAATACTTGTTGAATAAATAAGTGAAATAGAATGTCTAGACTGAGCAAAGCAGGAGACAACAGTTGCTCTAATTTGGGGATTTCTGAGAGAAGATAAATCCAGAATCCCTGAGGAGGCAAGGTGAACAAGCAGGGTGGGGCTAGCTGGTAGTGACCCTAGAGATAAGCCCAGAATGGGAGAGGGAAGAGAAACACTCCCTCCAAATCAAACTCAAAGGAAGCCACTTGTGGTCACACTATGAGTGAACCAGTGTGAAAACCGCTGTCAGCCAGCCAGGCTGCCTGTATGCTGTTCCATTTCACTCTAGTTAAGTGGTCCTTTCTCGACTTCAGTTTGCCGGGCTTCACATGAGATTTAATTAGTCTATCCAAAACCAGAATCCCTTGAGCCGCAATCGTGGGACTGGATGGGTGTCTGGCACAGCTTCACGGATTGAGAGCAATGGAGAAGGGGCTTTTGAGAGGCTGCTGAGTGGGCACATGCTGTGTGCCACGCCGGCCTTCCACTGGACCCCAAGATGCAGGCCGAGTAGCAGGGCCAGAGCATGTGGCACAGGAGGTGGGAGAATGGAGAGGTCACAAATGTTGAGGGCAACAGAAACCTCTTCGCCCTTAACAGTTACAGCACAACTCCAGCCAAGAAGCAATGTGTCCAGCGCAATATCATATGAGCCACTGTGTCATGGCGCATTTTCTAGTAGCCACATTTTTTAAAAGGAACAGATGGATTTAATTTTAATAATTTTTATGTCACCCACTATATCCAAAGAAGTAGCATTTCAACATGTAATCTGTGTTAAAAAGCATCAGTGAGATTTGTTTATATTCCTCTACTTTGTACTAAGTCTTTGAAATCCAATGTGTATTTCAGACTTCAAGCACCTCTCAATTCATACTAGGCATATTTCAAGTGCCCAAGACCTCACGTGCCTTGCGTCTGCTGTACTGGACAGCATAGGCCTGGAGGCTCGCTTCTGGAATCCTTGGGATATCTTTGCTTCTGGAAAGTCTGGATCCCAAAGGTATCTGGATCTTCCAAGTCTCATAAGTATTTTTTACCGCTTCTCTCTCTGAGCGCTCAGAAGCAAAGGGAAACGAACGTTGTTAGCTGAAACCTAATGCTCAACAGCCAGTGTGCTAGCTTTGGTTGCTTGGCTGGGGATTCCTGAGAGGGTCTGCAAAAGGCAATCTTTTTGACCCTAGAATGAAGAAAGATGGGGAGAGTGAAAGGAGTGGGTAAAAAAGGTAAGAGAGAAGAAAAGCATGGAAAGGCAGGGAGGGAGGGCAGTGGGTGACAGAAGTGGCAGACTGCATGACAGAGCTAAGAAAATAATCCACAGAGCGTACAGGGAGGGGGCAGCCCTCGGAGGGGAGGCAGCTGCCAGCTCTTCCTCACAAATGGCTAAACAGAAAGCATGGCCCAGTACGTGGAAGGCACAATTAGCTCATTCTTTCATGGCCTTTTTTGATTACACTGTTGTTCTCAGGACCGCCATTTCTGTAATTAAGACCTTGTCCCTTACTCAGAGGCATTGAAACAAAAGTATTTGCTGAATCTGGTTTCCCAGGGTTAAAAGCCAGACTTAGGAAATGCAAACACACTTGTGGAAATGCAAACACACATTCGCTAACTAATCATCCTTTAATTAAGGCCGAAGCCCTGCTTAAAACAATTAGCTCTGAGAATTGAACGGTAGGTACAACCCCATTTTTAGCTAATTGTTCTTCCCCGATAGCCAGGATACAGCCAATCTGGGGGGAAGGGGACAGTAGGGAATAAATTAGGCTGCTGCCTTTGGTCTGGACTGGGCCATGCTATGCTTGGTTTGGAAATGTTAGAAAAGAGTTGGAGGTGTGGGAAGAGCGAGGAGGATGTGGTTTGGGAAGGGGAGTTTGAGAGGCTCCCCCTGGATTGGACAGGGGCCGTGGGAAGTCTCGGAAGCTACGGCTGGCCACACTGAGGTGGCTTGCCTGGCTGGAGCTGAGGGTGTGGGCCAAGGATTAGCTGACTGGAAAGCAATTAGATGAGGTGGGGCTGGCTGGGAAAATACCTGGAATCCCAGGGCCAGAGTTGAGACTTGCTTGGGTGAGGCCACAGGCTAGAGGCCCCATGGGCTCTGGGGACAGAGGCTCCCACTACTGAGAGTGGCTGCCACCAGCCCATTAGGCCACAAGCCTCTTTTGCCTTTTGCTGATAGGGAGAAGTAGGTTCTAGAGTGTGGGAAGTCAGGGGGCATGCTGTCCTCTGGGAAAGAGGCCCTTTGGCTGCTTGCCATTTCCTCTCTCCACATGTCTTCTCCAGCCGTTTGCCTGCCCCCTCCTTCTACCCCTCCTCAGGCTCCCAGGACTTTACTAAGACCTGCCTTTTGCCATCAGATAATACCCGCCCATTCCTGGGTGGGAGGGATGTGTATATAGGCTATTATCCTTCCAGGGACTTTCACATTTTGAAAGGAGAGGTTGGAAGTGAAAAATATGTGCCCCAAAGGATGAAAAGATGCTCAGGGTTTTGGAGGAGTTGGGGAGATGACTGACTGCCTCCAGTGAACCCTCTCCCCAGAAAGTCTCCACATGCATTAAAGCTTGCAGAGAATTCCTGGAGCCTGTCCTCTGGGGGCTTCTCAGTCAAGAGACCCTGCTCTAGAAGTGGAATTTGGGGTTTTCATATGGGCAAACGTTCAGAGGAGCCTTCAGACCACCCTCAAAACAATCGTACAGAGGATTCCAAGGGTTGACCCAGCACAGACTAGGACTCCCATGAATTCCAGAAGCCCCTGACAGCTCCCTTTTCTCCCCAGAAGGGATCCGAGCTCATCCACTAGCCCTCCTCCCTCCCTTCCTGCCCCCTGCCCTCCCCTCCCCTTCACACTCTCCTTAGATCAGAGGTTAGCAAACTTCTATAAAGGGCCAGACAGTAAATATTTCAGCTTTGCAGGCCAGGGGGCACCGTTGAACTTAACCACAGCCCTGTGATCTGTACCAAGCTGAGCAGCAATGAGAGCAGCTTCTGCTGAAACTACTCAACTCTGCCATGGTGATGTGAAAGGAAAGCAGCCGGGGACAGTATGTAAATGAATGAAAGTGACTGTGTTCCAACAAAGCCTTATTTATGGGCACTGAAATGTGAATTTTATATCATTTTTGTGTGCCACGGAATATTATTCTTCTGCCTTTTTTGCCCTGCTCTTTAATATTATAAAACCTACTCTTAGCTTACAGACATGTAAAAAGCAGGCTGTGAGTCAGATTTGGCCAGTGGGCTGTAGTCTACCAAACCCTGATCTAGATCTGTCATTCTCAGCTGGGAAGTTGCCCTCCAGGTAATGCTGATGCATGTTAAAATTTGACAATCGCTGTCAGAAGGGGAATTTGTAATCTCCCAGGGGGTGCTGACGCTTCAAAGGTAGGAGGACCACACACTAGGCAGCACTGATCTCATCTGAACTCCATCTCCGTTTCACAGAGAGCCAAACTGAGGCCCAGAGGTGACACAGCCCTGTCATATGAGCACAGTGAGAGGCTTCTTTGTCCGAGGATGCAGAACTGGGAGATTTTGTATCTCTAGATGCCTTCAGAGATCTGTCCGGCCAGCTCACACGGCCCGAGGCTCTAGCTGAGCCACAGGAAACGTGTATGTGTCCCCTGGAGTCCCAAAGTGGCTGGGTTCCAGTGAGTCATTCTCCATGAGTGGAGGCAGTGTGCACTGAGGCATCCCTCTGCTCTCAGTTCCCTCCTGAGCACCCCGGCTGCTTTAGAGAAACTCCCTGCCAGCTTTGGGGATCAGTAGAGCGAGGACAAGAAGGAAGATAAAAACCCCCTTCGTGGGAAGGGAAAAGGAAAGAAAAGGGCTTGGACGTCAGACTTACATGATTTCAAATCCCATGCTGTTGGTACTAGCTGGGGCAGAAGGCAAGTTAATCTCTTTGGGCCTCAGTTTTTCCATCAGTAGAATGGGGAAACAGCCCCTACCTCTGCAGGGTTGCCATAAGGACTAGTGATCACATCTGTCAAGTGCCCAGCACATAGAGTTTTTATGGTATCTTTATTGGCCACCCTGGCTTTACGCCTTAACTACAGAGCTACCCAGCCACAGCCTGGACAGCAACAGAAAAGGGCTACTGGACCCTCCTGGCTACACGTGAGAGGGTAGCTGTGTTGAGTCCTTATGGAGTCAGTCACTGCCCCATGCTCTTTTGACATTGTCCTTAGTGATTAGGTTGGGATGTGCAAGGCTCATTTCAAAGCTCTGGGTCTTTGGGTGGCCTTCCAGGTTGGGAACCCACTGAAATCGTGCACACGTGTCTGTGAGTCTTGTAGAAGTGCCTTTTTCTGAGACAGGTGTCAGAGCTGCTTCAGCTTCTCAATGGGCTCCGTGTCCAAAAAAGTCGAAGAACATGTATGTATGAACACAACACATAAGAAAGCACTAAACTTTGGGGACAGACTCCTGGATCTGGGAATCAGCTCCCTCCCTGACCCAGATGTATGACCTCAGGCACATTGGGCATCATCTAATTCAGGCCTGAACTTCCATTTCCTCACCCCTAAAGACTGATGTCCTGTGAAGGAAAACCCAGGGTGGGGCTCTCAAAGCTGCTACCAGGTAGCAAGGGGCCTACCGGAACCACCCTGAGGGTTAGTGTGTTTGCCTCAGATTTAAATACCAGGGGCAACGCTGCTGAGATGCGGTGATAAGCCAGATGATCGTGGCCCTTGAAAAGAAGGCGCCTGTGAGGACTGGGGGTGTAACCAAGGCTCTGGCTCTTGCTCAGGGTGTCGGCAGTCTGAGTGTATTCCATGATGAAAATTCATCTACCTGCATCCTTAGGATTGTGCGCGTTTTGGCACGTGTGATACTCCTACGAGAAGTTCCCAGAAAATGTTCAAGTGAGAAAAGTTAGAAGTGAAATATAAAATCACCCCCTTGGGGATTTCTTTATGTAATTTTGCAGTAGAAATTAGCACATAGCTTGAAGAAAGGGTAATTTATATATAAACACAAATAATAGAGTGAGATTTAAAAATAATCGAAAGGCCAGATTTAAGTATCTTTCTTCTTAACCCAAACGGCCATCTAAGTCTGCTTATGTAACTTTTGCTTTCTTTAATTATCTTACGGGGCCCACGGGCTGTCTCGGACCTCTTCACAACCATGATGGACCTGCCTTGGTCTGACTTATTTTGGGGAGCCTGTTTGCCAGGGCCACGGCTCTGCCCAGCACACCCCCGATTCTGGGGGGCTGCCAGCCGCGTTCCCTCTCTCCCTCTCTCTAGCGTTTCTTCTCATCAGCCCTCCAAATCCACGTAGAGGGGTGCAACCTCCCCTTGATCCCACATTCCCCTCCAGGACCACCCCATTTCTCTCTTCCCTTTAGAGCCAGAGTTTTCAAAAGAATCATCTCCCATGTGCTGTCTCTGGGTTGACCTCCTAAGCCAACAGTGTGGTCCCTTGTCGAAATCACTTTACTATCAAACCCAGAGGACACTTTAGTCCTCCGTGCCACCACTGTAGCAAGAAAGCAACTCTAGATGGCATATAAAACCATGAGGGTGACCGTGTTCCAACAAAACTTTATCGACACTGAGATTAGAATTTCATGTAACTTTTATGTGTCACAAAATATGTTTTTTTGATTTTCTTTCAACCATTTAAAAATGTGAAAACCATTCTTAGCTTTCTGGCCAAGACAAAAAGAGGTGAAGGGCAGGATGTGATTGGTGGGATGTAGGTTGTCACCCTGCGCTACATCCATGGCTGTCAACTGGGGGCAGATTTGCCCCCCCGGGAACCATTTGGCAGTGTCTGCAGACATTTTCAGTTATCACCCCTGGGGAAGTGCTACTGGCATCTAGTGGGTGGAAGCCAAGCGTGCCTTGCACAGGAAGCCCCAGAGCAAAGAATTATCTGGCCCCAAAGGTCAGTCAGGCCAGGGCTGAGAAGTCCTGACCCAGATGATCTCACCCCGCCTCATGACTTAAATATAAATACCATCTGCACCACGGTCTCTCACACACAGCCCCTCAGGACCCTCCTCTGACTTCCAGACCCAAATGGCAAATCTGTTCCTTCCTCCAGCCAGCCTCAATCTTGGGAGACAGAACCACTGTCTGCCCATTTTGCTCAGGCAGGAAACTAGGGAGTTACCCTTGATTCCTCCCTTCTCCCCACCCTTCCCCTCACACCCAATCTGACTGCAAATCCTGTTGCTTCCCCCCAACCCCTGACCACCCCCTTTGCAGTTCATCTGCCTCTCTTCCCTCTCCAGGGTCACCTTCTCTCTATTCTGGCATGACAACTTTGGACCATCAGCTTGGACTTTGGCTTAAAAGAGCTCCAAAGTGGTCCACTTCCTCCTGGCTCCATTTTGCTGTCTTGAAATGCCTATTGGAAGGCAGATAAGCCACCACCATGGAATCACAGGAGGTGTTTCCAAGCTTCTGTTGCCCTTGAGTTAGGTGTGCTGGGCTGCCCGGTCTTGAGTGAGGCTCTGGGCTCAGCTCTCGCCCAGATGTCTCACCTCAGTCCTTGCCCCGGCAGGCAGGCACTCTCATAAATGCTAGAAGAAAATCAAAGAACACTGATTTTCGTATGTCCCCTGCAACTAGTCTCCTTTATAGTCATACTTCATATGAAGCACATAGGTATTAATGTGTCCATGTACAAGTGTGTAGATGTACACACTTAGGCAGGTTCCAGGTACATGTATTTCTGCAGAGGCCAGTATAGGAGCCTTTGCTCTGTGACTATGTTCACCTTTTAGGCCTTCCTCAAAACTTCAGTTGTTGGCCTCTTAACCAAGAGCATGAAGTCGATTTCCTTTGGGAACCATAGCTGATAGTGAGCCAGGAGTAGGGCCCCAGATGCAGGCCCCAAAGGCCTGCAGATTCCCAGGGTCACAGGCAAATTCCCAGGGCAGCAGCAGCCCCTAAACTTGACCAGCAGAAACTCTAGATCCACATCTCCTGCCTGAGCATATCCACCTGACATCTCCCCACGGATCCCTCAAACTTAACAAGTGTCCTGATGAAACCCACCCTCTGCTTCCCAACCTGCTCCTTCTCCTAGGGAAGGAGCCACCGTTCTCCCGGCTGGGGCTGCTTAATGATCCAAGGCCATCCCTGACTCACCGCCAGCCCCCACCCCATCAGTCCCCACAGTCTGTGGGCCACAGCTCTTACAGGGTGCGCAGCTCTGGCGCAGGTCACCTTTCACCTGAATTACCCCACCAGCCCTCTAGCTGGGCTTGGCCCCTCTCTGTGTCCTCCAGGCTCACAGAACGCTTGAGGGCAACCTTTCTCACCACCTGGAATGTTCTTCCCTCCCTCCTCCTGATCCCACCCTTTTTCCAGCTCGACTTTAAAGGGTCACCTTAAAGCTCCCTCCCCCAGGAACCCTCACTGTGCCTCCTCTCCCAGCATGGGCAAGAGTGGCTTTCCTGTCACCCACCCCTGCATGCAGCCGACCTAGTGAGATGAGCTGCCCCTGACCAAGCTGTGTTTACTGTGTGTGGATAACTATTCTAAATATGCCTCAAAGGTTATCTCATTTAAGCCGACCCCCACTTCCCAGGCAAGAAAACTGAAACCCAGAGAGGTTAACTGTAACATGACGAGTGGGAGAGCGGGGCAGGATCAGAACCCAGGCAGCCTCCCTTTCCAGCCTCGGTTCCCATTGCCGATCCACCTGTGCAGCGTCTGTTCTCCCTGCTCCACTGTCAGACCCACACGAACAGGATTCCTGCCTCTTTGTTGGATGAATGAATGAATGAATGAAGAGTGAGTGAGTGAGTGAAAGAAAGAAAAAGCTGTTACTGTCCCTTCAGACTCCCTGGAGGAGGGTGCAGGACCCACCATACTCCAAGCCCATGTGTCCAGGAAACAGGAAGGCCTTTCGGAGGGACTGTGTACACATGCTCTCCCTCAAACCCAGTCCTCGGGTCTCCTGAGAGGGCCAGCTGGGCACAAGGTCCTGTGTGAGGAAAAGTGGTCTAGGTAGACCCTGGACGAGACCTAGAACTAGTAGAACCAAGTGGTTGCCCCAGTGCTGTGAATAGAGGGGCTTCTGGCTACAGAGGTTAAGGGAAGAGGTCAGGGAAGGCTTCTCCGAGGAGGAGGGTCTTGTGGTCTGTCATGAGGCTCTGGTAAATAGAACCAAGGTGAGAGAAGGCAGGCGCAGCAGAGAGGAACGAAAGTCCGAGGCAGATAAGGACGAAACATGTTGTTCACGGGCCTTTGAACAGATGGGTCTGGCTGGCTGGGCGGCTCTGACCAGGCAGAAGAGGGAAGCAGGGCCCTAGGAGGGGAAGGGAGCCAGAAGAGGCTGAGTGCAGGTGAGCACTGGGTGCCCTTGCAGCCCGGCTGGGGCTCTGTAAGTGTGCACGGGTAATACAGATACTGATCACACGCTCATTCATCCAGAAAGATCATCTCAGTTTAGAAAAGAGGGTTGCCCCATTATTAGAATTTATATTCTGCTAAAGGTAAAGCTCTAAAGCCAAACTTCCAGGTGCCAAATAAATACCCAGATCTCCAACCTTAGACTTGGCATAGAGTACCTTGGAAATCCCTCTGCTGTCCCCCAGGCAGCCCCAGGCCCTTTTCTCAGCCCAGGCCTGTCTGCCCCTCTGCTGGGTAGCTGCTGCTCTCAGCACAGATGCCACTTAAGCCTTTAGCACAGCCCTATTATTCTCTACTTAACTGTCCTGCCCAGTTGGTCCTTGGTTACTGACTTGCACCCCAACCCACTGCAGAGCCAGCTGAGCTCTCTCCCCCAAGGACAGACCTCTAGCCCGGCTTCTGCTGGACACTCCAGGGCAGCTTCAGACTCGTCATCACCCCCACCGGCAGAGACTGGCACCTCTGTCTGGTAACCAGGCTACTGCAGGCATTTATTCTTAAACACAGCATGCCAAGATCATCATACTGAAGAGGATGTGTGTTAAGCAAAGGTTTCTTCAAAATTCCGTGCCCAGTACCAGAGTGAGGGGCCAGTGTGCCCCTTCTCCAGCTCCTCAAGGCCCTCCCTGGTTACCTGCACCCTCCTCCACTCACATACCCTGTAAGGTCTGAGATTGGCAGGAGGGACACCTACCTAATTAACTTGGCATTCCATGAAGAACCTTCTAAGAAGCTTCTTCCCAGACTCAAGGGAAGGTGGGTTGGCATGGCCCTTCATGTGCCGTGAGCAGGGACAGGCTCATGGGCTGGAGCGAGCCCTGGACCCTGTGCACAGGGAGCCTTTCCTCTGAAGCCAGTGGGTCACCTTCTGTGGCGGTGCCTCCTGGAGGTTCCCTGTGAGACTGCTCTGCAGAGAAGTTCCGCCCTGCCACCTCACCACCTTTCGTCTTCCTGATTAAATTTCTTTGTCTGGCTTCGTAGAAAGAAACAGCATGCACCCTCATGAGGCGTCCCATCTTCCATGAGCTGCCCAGGTATTCAGCTGTGTTTGAATGTGGGAGAAATCAGGAGGGTGGTGGGTAGGCAGGGAGGCCTCACTCAGGGACTTGTGTGGCTGGACAGTTGCTCGACCCCCCGGGAAAGCTTACCCAGAGGAGGAAAGGACTGTTTCGCAAGCGAGGCCAGGCGCTCTGAGCTGGCCCATCAGCCCCTGGCATGCAGCAAGGCCTGTTAGGAAATCAAGGAGACACTCTGTCTGCTTCCCAGCAGGCGCCACTTCTGTCTTTCCACTGCTTTGCTCAATTCATGGCTCTGGCTCCTGGGCCCGGCGGGGGGGGCCGAGGGTGAGGGTCCGGGCACCCTCTGCCACGGGCCTGGTGCCTGGGAAGGCCCGCTCTTGCCTTGGCTAGTGCCATCACCAGGGTCCCAGGCCTGGGCTGCAGAACCACGCTGATAAGGCCAGCCAGCTACTGGTGGCCGTCTCGGGGTAGGGGGTGGGGGAAAGCAGGGTGACTCCTGGGGAAGGATTCCAGGCTGTTTCCTTCTCCACTGAGCTCCAACGCCCTTATCTCTTTTCCTGCCAGGAGGGGACTCCTCACTAGTCACATACAAAAGAAAACCCCACCCAAGACACACAACCCCCCACGTACTTGAGGGGAGAGCTTGCTTCTGGTTCCGTTAAATCTACCTGGTTATCAGTCAAGAGAGCAATAGTATAATGTTATATATTTGGACCAGAAAGGGAGGAGGTGGGGGGATGTGGACAGGTTGAGGAGAAGAGTGTCCAAAAAAATGGAAATCTTTCTTGAAAAACAACCAGGGGGTGGACTGAAGACCAGTCACAAAGTTCAGGGACAATTGGGACAGAGGTGTGTGTGGGGTTGGGGGTGGTTATGGGATGGAGCAGACGTGTGGGAGACATGAATAAGAATATGCACGCCCTGGACTGCTGCTCTCCGGAGCGGCTCACTGGCCTTAGTATCATTCCCATCTCCTAGAAGAGGGGGAACACGGGAGTCACGGAGGGAACTTGGGAATAGAAAAAGCTGATGCTGAGATGCCAACAGACAGTCTGGCTCAAGGCTTGTTGCTGTAGGAACCAAAAGTAGAACCCAGGCCTGGAAGCTCCTTACTCTTTTCCCAGGCACAGGTTCCGCCCCAGAAGGGTAGTCAACCTGGGACATTCAGACCTGCTTTGGGGCTCCACTTCCTGGAGGCAGGGGGCTGGCCTAGTTGACCCCCCTCGAGGTCTGGTTCCAGCCCAGTGGTTCAGCTGATTCTACAGGCGAGTTGCCATGGGAACTATAACTTTGAATTTCCTGGCTCTGGGGCTGTGAAAATCACAACCTGAACCTTCCATTGATGTGGTTTTCTGGATTAATTTCCTGTTTGATTGTTTACTTTAGAGAGCGGAAAATGCCTTCGCAGGCAGCTAGTCCCTCCACCAAGACTGTTATCACACCCTCCCCCGAAAGCCAGCAAGGTCAAGTCCAGGCCTCAGGTGGGTGGGGGTGGGGGCCCAGGGGGTGAGGCCAGGGGCCAGGGGCTGGGAGGGGCCCAGCGAAGAGCAGATGGCAGC
The DNA here is from genome assembly GCA_032199065.1 of Smutsia gigantea. Taxonomy (NCBI): domain Eukaryota; kingdom Metazoa; phylum Chordata; class Mammalia; order Pholidota; family Manidae; genus Smutsia; species Smutsia gigantea. The sequence continues at coordinate 32,124 of JAVSCE010022117.1, forward strand.
ATGGGGTGCCCTCCCCTGCCCTGTCCCTGTGCCGTCTGGGGTCCCAGCCTGGTGGGTGTAAGAGAGACCTGTAGTTTCAAGGCTGGCCTTGTAAGGGGCATCTGCCCACCACCACCCCAAACCCTGGGCCTGGGCTCCCACAGCCAAAGCCCTCCCCTTGTCTCAGAGAGCCGTTTCGTGCTGAGTCAGACATAAAATGCAGTCATTCCTTCAGAGGGGCATCTGTAGGGTTCTGTGAGGGGGTGACGCTCCCAGGTGCCACCTGCCACCAACGCCTCAGGGCCAGTCTTTCTTGGCCAAGCTCCCCTGGGAAGCTCGGAGACTAACTCCTTCTGCATCGGCCTCTCATCTGATTGTTCTCCCTTGGGCTCTGCCCCTCCGGCACAGAGCAGTGGCTGGGGAGCCTCTTACCATAATTCCATCCTGATCGAAGCTCGATCCTTGGGGAGCAGGTAGCGCTGGTAGGCTCAGGTGAGGTCACGCAGCAGGTGCTGTCATGATCTGCCATGATAAGCACCTCTCCCCGGGAGAGCCCCTCTTCCCACCCCACCAGCTGAACCCCTCAGAGATGGGCGGGAGCACCCACTCAGTCAATAGGCGGGGACCCTGGGGCACAAGGACAGCAGTGGAATAAGCTAGAGGCCAACTCACTAGTTGGGTGGTAATCTGGAGGGGCTCCCAACCCCAGGTCTAAGTGAATATATAATATACTATCTAAATCAGGGCTCTCTTGGGAGTGAAAGGGATGCTATCGCTACTTACTTTGGGAGGACAGGTGGAAACCAGGACCATCTCAGGCACACAGGGACATGTGGCCAGCCCACAGTGCACTGACCTCCCTCCATTAGCCGTATTCACATGGGACTTACTCATGGGGCAGTGGTTATGGCATTTGACTGTGGAGACAGATGAAACCTGGAGTTTTCCGTTACTTGCGTGTCCTTGGGGAAGTCATTTCTTGATCCGTGCCTCAGTTTCTACAACTATAAAATGAAGATATTACTGTGGTATCTGATTCAGGTAAACTGGTACTGGCTAAGATGGATCTTAACATGCACAGAGAGCTCAGAGCTTCGAAGTAGAGCAGGCACTCTAAAGATGTGAACCACATGACAGTTGAGGACCTAGGGGTGTTGGTGAGCCCTCAGGAGACCTTTCAAAGGTAAAACCTCAGAGGGGCCTCGGGCATTTGCTGTTCACCCTTTAGGAGAGCAGGGCTGTCGGGTACCGAGCACAGACCTAGCCCCAGATAGGCAACACTTCCGGGAGAGACGGGGAGGACACTAAAAGAGAAATGGGGAGGTGGTGACAGCTGTCACAGCCAGCGTCCTGGGGTTTCAGACCAGCCCAGGGTCCTGGGAATTCATGGCTGCAGGAACTTTATGAGCAGAACTCGCCTCCTGTACAGGCCACTGGCCAGGGCTTGGCCCCTGAGAGGAGCCGCTGGAACCACGGCCGCATCCTCTGGCTCCAGTGTCTGCAGGATTCAGTATCTGCTGGGAGCCCCAGATTACATTTCCACCCCCTGGGGCCAGTTGTGGGATGAAGCATTCCCCATGTGACATTTACATGGCCACTTTGTACAGGGCGGTTTGCAAGCTAGGCAGAAGAAGGCTAATTATTTCCTCTGGGGCGGGGCACCTGGTCCACAATGAGGGTGCCTGCCCGCCTTAGTTAGGAGGGGGGGGTAGCCGGACCCCAGGACACAAACTGGGAGTGAAGTCCAGGTCAGCAACATGAATTTCCTTGACATTTGACCGTAGCTGCCACACCAGGGCTCCTTATTAGGCTAGTGGAAAAGTAACATTGGAGCAAATTTCCTCTCCTGGGGATGTCTGAAGTGCAGGCAGGCACAGAGTGACGATAAGTAATGAACTTAAAGCAACACTGAAGATTCCATAGTTACGTGATTTTGACACCTGTGTCCACAGCCACTGCAGCCCCTCCCGTCCGCATCTGAGGAGTCATAGCCCTTCTTACTTAAGGCTGATCCATGCATTTGATTCGATCCTCTCCTCTCCTCTGATTATCCCTCATCTCTCCTGCCTTCTACCCGCTCGTCTCCACCTCTCACTCTTCAACAACCATTCCCCTTGACCCTGTGCCAGTCTCCCTGTCCTACCCTTCTTCTCTTCTGTAAGCAAGTTCCCCAGAAAAAAGAGAGAGAGGAAAGGAGAGAGAGGCAGAAAAGAAGAGAAACCCCAAAGAAAAAGAAAGATACGGTGTACTCTTTCTGTCTCCACTTCCTGACCTTCCACCTGTCCCTACCCCTGCACTGAAGTCATCAAGGCAGAGGTCATCCATGCTCCCTAATCACCACATCCAGCCAGCCCGGTTATTGTTCAGCTCACTTGACCTCTCTAAGCATTTGACCCTGTTGACCTTGTACTGATTAAAACTCTCTTGGCTTCTGTGATGTCACTTCCTGGAGTGTCCCTGTCCCCCTTTGGGGGTTCCTTAGCTTCTGAAAGATGCTGCTTTTTCCTGGTTTGAAACCCTATCCTCTTCTCTGCTCGTTCTATGTCTTCTCGCAGGTCATTTCACACCTATGACCTCGACTTGGGTACCGATGATCATGGATAGCCAGTCTCCCACTAGTCATCTTCCCTGATCATTCCCAGGGACCACAGACTCAGTGTGTCTAACACTGAACTCACTCACATTCCCCAGAACCAATTCCTCATGCCTTCTTAGTATCATTGGCGGCGGCACCATTGACTCAGCTGACCAAGCCCCAAACCTGGGGATTACACATCTTCTATATTGTCCTTTTCCTCACCCTCACTTCTGCCTCTTAAAATATCTCCTCACATTTTGCCTGCCTCGATTCAAGCTACCATGATTTCTCGCGGCAACCTCCTCATTGGTCTCCTTGCCTGCAGTCCCATCACCCTACCAGCTCCAGTCTGTTCTCCACACTGTGCAAGAAAGGATCTTCCTAAATGCAGTTATTCTCTTCCTACTCCCCAGGTTCCAATCTTTCCGTGGCTATCCAGTCCCTAAGGATAAGCTCCAAACTCAGTAGCATGGCATCTAGAGCCCTTTAGGATGTGGCCCTTGCTTTCTTTATCATCATGCTTTCTCTGTCTCCCCCTCCCAGTACCATATATTGTAACAACTTCAAGTACTTGTTATTCGCCAGTGCACTCTGATAGTTCATGTTTTTTGCTTTTGGGCATATGCCATATGCTCTTTCTTATACTGTATGCCTGGCGCATTCACTACCAGCATTCCATGCCATGCTCCAACTACACCTGCCTAGAACTATCTCTTGATTTCCCCCTACTAAGCTGTTAGCTGCAAGAATTGGTCTGGTTATTCCTGCACGTACACAGCATCTAGCACATAGTGAGTTTTCCATAAAAGTTGTTGAAAGAACGAGTAGGTTGAAGGATGGATGGACGGACGGATAAGTAGGTAAGTGGGGAGATGGATGAATAGTAGGTGAATGACAGTATGGATGGGTGGGTGGAAGGCTGGATATATGATATGTAGGTGGACAGAAGGATGGATGGATAAATGGATGTTTTGGGATGGATGCTTGCATAGGAGGGTGAAAAGATGCATTAATGAGATGGTAGGTGAGTAAGTGAATGGATGGCTAGGTGGAAAGATGGATAGTTGGTGGCCAATGCAGACAAAGAGTAGGTAAAATCAATTAAATTTTGTGAAGGCCTGGTTGATTATTGTTACCAGCGAACAAAATGAACAGTTATGAGCTCCAACCAGCAAAAAAAGTATTGGCTAATATGGGAGAAGTTCAAATAATTCTGCAAGAAAGAGGGTAGTGACCCAGGACTCTTGAGCACCTTCTAGTTCTCAGACTTGCTGTTCTTCTGGCTGGCACAAACCATGTAAGCATTGTGCCTCAGTTTCTCTGTCTCTTAAGGAGAGATGGAAACACCTGTGGCCTTTCCCTGTCCCAACAAGAGTGTCACAAGTGTAAATGGGATGCACATACAAAGTGTGGCAAGATCTTCAGGGAAGATATATACTTAAAAAGATAGGCCTTTGATAACAGTAATCGCACCTTTGAATCAAGCTTTGTACTTTTCAAAGCTCTTTCACATACATTACCTCAACTGACTCAAACGATTCTGGGCAGGTACTGTCCCCCATTCTCAAGTGAGGAAACTGAGGTGCAGAGCGATTAAGTGACATGCCCGGGGTGACTCTTAGAAGTAGCAGGACTTCTGAGTCGAAGGCTGTTGCACATTTCAGATGACAGCCTTTTTCAGACAGATTATCTGCTTCCCCATCTCCCTGAAGAGACCCAGACATAACTGACCCTCTCCTCGATGACTCAAGGTTGTGTCAGGAGCATCAGTTCCTGCGCTGTCCCATAGACTCAGCTGCAGGTGCCAGGCCAGGCCCGCAGAGGCTCAGCGGGAGGGGCCTCACCTCATCCCTGAGATGCAGGTGGCGGTGGGCAGCTCCCCACCCCTGTCGCCATTCCACACTCTCCTCCCTCTCTGCTTTCTCCCCACTGTCAAGCTGTGTGCCCACTGTGGTGGCTTCCAAGGCCACTGCACACCCCCACCTCCTGTGATGTCTTCCACACTTTCAGCTTATCCTGCCATGGCTGTGGCCCTTCTGTGGATCCAGCCAGCCAACCAGGGCTCTCTGGATTTGTTCTCCAATAAACCAGCCAATCACGTGCGCTCTCAAATCTTATTGCTTGGCTTCCTCTTTGGTGCTCCAGCCCACCCCCGACTTCCCCCCCAAGGAGGGAGGCTCCTACAGGCAGGGTCAGAGCTGAGCATTTAGAATGGCTGCATTACCAAGCTGATTGCACTTGTTCTAAACGTTGAAACCCTGTGCTGTTGGTGAGCTGAGGTGGTCAAAGGTGGGCTGGCCACCCTGATGGCATTCACTTGTCAGTGGTAAGGCAAGGCGTTGTGATCTCCCTACATGCTCCCCTCTGGCACAGTAAGGCAGCCCGTGGGGCCTTCCAGCAGCACCTCCTTTCCCTCCCCACGGGGTGGCATCCCAAGCAACCAGCCCGGTTACATCCTGGGCACTCCTTGGGCAGCACACCCATGCCCTGTGGACCTTTCCCCGGGGACTCTGGGATGCTCCCACCGGGCCACCTTTCCCCCTGGTTACCTTGGAGCCTCCCGCAGCCTGACTGCGAGCACCTTGGCCTCTCCCTGAGGGAGGATATGATGGGTGTGCCCACAAGTCTCCAGCAGAGACAATAGGACAGGAATGCATTAGCTTCCGAACAAACACTGTGTGGGCTCGCACAATTGCCTTGGCTTCTCATCCAAGAAACACATTTCGCCGTTGGAGGGTGCGGGTGGCTTGCCTGCCCCAGCCTGCCCACACCCCTTTCTGAGCCAGGGACTGGTGAGTGGGCTGCTCCTCCCCAAGCCCCACGGCCTGCAGCCCCCAGGAGGAGCAAGCTGCCTCCTCCATCAGCGCAGCTTTTCTTCCAGAGAGCAGTAGCAGGGCAGAGGGGCAGTGCCACTACTTTTTTAAATCACTTGTTAGGGTGGTAAATCTACAAAACCTAAAATTGATCATTTGTATCAATTTTAAGTGTACAGGAGTGTGGCAGTAAGTGCATTCACGGTATTGTACAACCATCACCACCTTCCATCTCCAGTACTTTTTCATCTTCCCAAACAGAAATTCTGTCCGCATAAGTAACAACTCCCCAGTCCCCTCTCCCCAGCTCCTGGCAACCCCCATTCTACTTTCTGTCCCTATGAATCTGACTACTCCAGAGACCTCATGTAAGTGGGATCGTACTGTATTTGCCCTTTTGTGACTGGCTGGCTTCACTCAGCATAAAGTCCTCAAGGTTACTCCAGGTGGTAGCAGGTGTCAGGATTTCATTCCTTTTTAAGGCCAAGTAACATTCCACTGTATGGACATACCGCACTTAGTTTAACCATCCTTCTGCCGGCAGACACTTGAGTTGCTGCCACCTCTTGCCTGTTGTGAGTAGCAGTGTTGTGAATATGGGTGAGCAAGTGTCTCTTGAAGTTGCCACTACTTTTTGAGACTCGTCTTAGAATTAAAGCCTTGTCTCAAGAAGATCCAAATAGAATATACAACAGCAAGAGAGCCCATTGGCCCCTTTAGCATATCAACAAGGATTCGTTTATCCAAGAACTAGCTGTCCCTGAAAAAAGCAGAACACAGACCAGGTAAATTTTGACCACAATAAGAAGAATGGGAAAACCTTGCACTTGGGACGCTGCCTGCAAAGGCCAAATCAAGGGCAGATGCCCAGGAGCTGCTGATCACGCAGAGGCAAGGGAGCCTCTAGGAGGGGCGCTGAAAGGGTCCCGGGAGGGAGCCCCAAGGAGCTGCATCAAGGGCTCCCCAGGGTGAGGCAGGCCAGCCTCTTCGGGCCATAAAGAGCAGCAGGTGCAACTTCCAGGCTGTGACTCTAGGAAGTTTGAGGAGGACACTGTCCACAGCCCCTTCAGCTCTAAGGCTCTGAGATTGTGCTCTCAAAGCTGACTATGAGAGGTCAAGATGTTTCCGGAGAGAATAGGGTGCAGTCTGCAGCCACGATTCCTTTCATGAACTCTGCATCCCAGCAACTGCGAAGGAAAAGCCCAGTGACAAACTCCCAGTCTTCCCCCGTGTCCTTGAGAAAACCCAGCAGGCCATTTGCAAGAGGGCCTGTCACTGGATGTGATGCTTGGCTTAACGCAGACTTTCCCCAACAAGAGTATGAGATAAGGTTAGAGGAGAGGCCCTGGGGTCTAGAGCCCCCCCACAGCTCTGCTGGGGAGCCCAGGTGGGCACCTCGCCCTCGAGAGCCCTACCCCAGCCCTGAGTCTGCCCCCTGGCATGGCAGCCAAGAGCTCAGAGCCCTGTCGGGGAGGGAGCAGGGCCGCAGGGGAGCTTGAGCATGCCGTGGGAAGGGCCGAGCAGAAGTAGACAGGTCACAGAGATGCAGGGAAGAAAAGAGAAAGAATACAGGGACTGGGCCCACTCTGCAGCTCTCAGGCGTCCCTGGGGAGCAGGCCTCGGTGGCAGAGGAAATGAGGAGAAGGAGATGAGGAGACAGTCGCTGGTCAGGGCAAAGCGCTCTGCTGGCAAGAGTGTGGAGGCTCCAGGAGTCTTTCAGCACAGTGCTGTCAGACGTCCGGGGGCCACCTGGCGGGAGAGGCACTCACCTTTCAGAGGACTTGTCAGGCGCTGGCTCTTCACAGGATTTCCCTTAGAGTCACCACTCTTGTCCTTAAAGCTCAGAACCCCTGAGAAGTGGATTACAAGGCAGAACATGACCCCAGGTTCCTCTCAGTTGACCATGAAAAGCGTTTACTGAGCACCTACTATGTGTCAGCCAAGGTGCATCCAGAGCAGACGCTTCCCCTCCTGCCCCAAAGCTCCCAGTTCTGTCTGTTCCTCTCTTTCCCACCCAGCTGCCACCACCCACTCCATCTCTAGGAGTTTTTCCCACCAGGTACCCCACTTTCCCCGCTTCCTTGTGATTTCTACTAGCAATTTCTATTTTAAGGATTTTTCCCTGGCTGAGCACTACAGGAGGCCTAAGAGGCAGCAAAGTTACAATAAGAAAGAAGTTCCCAAACCTCAGAGTTCTCCTAGTATGTATTCATCCCTGTCTCCCCTGCAGAGACCCCTCCCCACCATCCCAGGCAGTCACTGGACCTTCCCAGTCGTGAACTAGCCCCTCCCAGGCTCGGTTGGTTGCTAGACCATGACTCAGGTCAGCCTGCCCCAAGGTCACCGCCCCACCCCTGCCAACTTTTTCCAGAACCTGCCTGCTGCACTTCATCCTGGCCTCCTGGGTCCACCAGACGAAGGCCCCTTCCCTGTGTGCTCCCAGAGCGCCCCCCGCCCCAGCACTAGCCTGACAGAAGCCTCCCTTGAATTTCCCTGAGAGCCTGCGGCCGTGAGACGCCAGAACTCCGGAGGCACCAGCCTAGAAGCCGAGGGACAACCCTGGGCGTCACTTGCAGATGTATTGCAATTATTTAACCAGTCTCCTTGTCAGTGTATGTTCCACTTATTTTCCATCTTTTACTCTAACAACAGTGCAGCAAAACCTCATATCCATGTCAGAGTACATGGTGTCGGTACATGTGTGGGAAAATTTCTAGAAGCAGCGTCAGAGGGTTATACACTTGGCGATGCTGATATCCCCAAATTGCCATCCAGAGAGTAGAACTTCTCTTCCCACAAGCACTGTGTTTGCAGATGCACTGATTATAACTGTGCCGTATCCCCTCTGGCGAGAGGGGTATGTGGGGTAGGGGTATGTACGTCCCCCTCACTGATGCTTTTTGAAATGTGTGCGCCATGGTGACTTGCAGGTGAGCTGTCTCCTTCCCTCTTGCACACTCCCCCAGCTGTCGGTTTTTCTCCCCGCCTCCTAAAGCTTATTTGTTAACCGACATATTTCAGGTGCTTATTGTACAGCGGACACTGTGCCAGGGGCCAGGGAGGGCAGTGAACAAAATCAAGGCCCTGCCCTCAGGAAGCTTGGCTTCTAGCTGGGAGAGACTGACAGCCGACTAACAAGTAGACGCTCTGTGAGACTGAGATACGCAATAGAGAGAAGTGAGGAAGCCAGGAGGGAAGGGGCTGATGAGTTACACACAGGCTGCTCATTGAGGACCTGGCTGGTGGGGTGATATTTGGGCAGAGCCCTGAATAGTGAGGGAATGAGATCTGTGAATATGTGGTGGCTGAGAATTCCCAGGTGACAAGAACACGAAAGCCCCAAAGCAGTAACATGTCAGTGGGTAGAGATGCACACTGATGGCCATCAACACCCGTCACCGTGTGTGACACCACACCATTCTCTTCCCTGGATTGTCCCTTGCTTTCCACCTGCTTTTCATATGAGCAGTTCAAGGTCTACCTCTGCTCTTTCATCCCCAAAATATTTCTTTTCTTTTCTGCGTGTCTGCTGCAAACCCAGTTCTTGGCCCACTTCTGACTGAGATTCAAAGACGAAAGAGGTCGGGTCTCTGAGAATGTCTCCGGTCAGGGCAGCCAGCATCGTCCTGTGCCCTGGACTCCTGATGACCTGCACAATCCTTGGGCATTTGGTAGAGACTACCCTGGATCTTCAGCCTCTCCAAGGGAATGCCTGTGGCCCCCACTGGGAGGGCCCTTAGGCTGGGTGGATGGATGTACAACATGACAAAGAAGGGAAGAGGTAAGGAGGCTGTGTGTATTCAGATTTCAAGCCAGCAGGTGGAACAGCCCCCTGGGTATGTGATTCCATCTCTCCTTAAACACATCATGCTTGGGTCAAAAACCTTGACTCCGGTTCTCAGTCAGTGGATAAGGATGCTCACCCTAAAAAATGCCTTCCTCTTCTGCTGTCCTCACCCTCTACCCTTCCTTTAAAACAAAGACCAAAAACCAATGTATGAAACATATCAACCAACATTTAGTGAAGCCCTACTCTTGCCAGGAGCTAGGTGTTAAAGGGCCACAAATATGAATATGGCACTGTCCTAGCCTTCAGGAAGCTGGCAGTTCCCACTGGAAAGTGTCTTTTCTCTGCGTGTGCATTGCCAAGTGGGTGAGAAAGCCAGGGAGTACTCAGGGAGCGAGCAGCAGGAGAGGGCATGGCAGGCTGGGTAATCTGGAAGTCTCTAAGGAATGCTTGGAGGTGCCCTGGCCCTGAAGGTTGGGGAGGTGCGGAAGGCTGAAGTGGGAGGGGAGGTCCAGCAAATATGTAAGTCACCTGGAGCAGATAATTCAGATGTGGGGTCAGCTGATGACATGATGATCCGTGCGGTGGGGATTGGTGGGGTGGAGATGGCACTGAGATGTCTGGAGAGACTGGAGAGGCACCGGCCAGCAAAGCAAACAGTGGAGGGAATGCTCAGTGAGGTTTAAGGAGAGCAGGAGGGTAGAGCATCTCTGAGACTATGCCCAAAGAGAGTTTCTCCTGGGGATTCAAGAAAAAAAATGAAATTTAAAATAAAAGCAGAAAACAATAAATGTTGGCAGGGATGTGAAAAACAGAAACTTCGACATTGCTGGAGAAAGTATGAAATGGTGTAGCCACTGTAGAAAACAGTTTGTCAGCTGCTCAGAAAGCTAAACGTAGAATCACCACATGACCCTGAGACTCTGCTCCTCGGTATGGACCCAAGAGAATTGAAGACACATGTCCACACCAAAACTTGTACATGAATGTTCACGAGTATTGTTCCCAATAGCCAAAAAGTGGAAACAATCCAAATGCCTATCAACTGCTGAATGGATAAACACAATGGGGTGTGGCCACATAGTGGAATATTACTCAACTGTAAAAAGGAATGAAGAAGCAATGCTTGCTATGGCACAGATCAACTTTAAAAACATTGTTAAGTGCAAGAAGCCAGTCACAAAAGACCACATATTGTATGATTCCATTTATATGAAGTGTCCAGAATAGACACATCCATAGAAACAAAGGAGGTTAGGGGTTGCCAGGGGATGAGGGGGGAAGGGGAATAAGGGCTAATGGGTATAGATTTCTTTTGTGGGCGATGAAGTTGTTCTGGACTTAATGATGATGGCTGTACAACCTTGTGAATATACTAAAAGTAACTGAATTGTATACTAAAAATGGTGAATTTCATGTTATGTGAATTATATCTCAATTTAAAAAGAGGGAGAGAGGTTGAGAGAAGGAAATGAACAAGAAGAGGGAAGCCTGGAGAGGGGCTTGGCCAGTCCTGGCATCAAGCAGCCTGGCCATGGCTTTGATCAGGAAGCAATTCCAGCCTCAGGGTGAGTCAGTGTAGTTGAGGTATCGGAAAAGATCCCTTTAATTTTCTGGAAGTCCTCCTGTAGCCAGGGCCCAGGAGTGCCTGGGACCATGGCTGAGCCTTCTCTCGCCAATCTGGTAGTCTTTACGTTAATTTCATTTCTCTGAGGATTTCCACTGACCAGTTGTTAATAGCTGATGATCTCAGCATACTGGCCTCTGCCTAAAAACTCACCTGCAGCCTTGCTCCGCCATGGCCTCTAATCACAACCTCTGACCTGGCCGGGGCGCCGCAGCCCTATGACCACAGCAGTCTTCCAGCTGCTCAAATCCCGTTGGAGAAATCCCCGCTTCCTGGAGCAGTGTTCCTGCTGCCCTCTGACCTTCATGGGCTCTCTGTCTGGCCCATCCCTTGGAGCTGCATCTGAGCAGGGGCCGGGCGGGCTGGCTGCAGGGGGCTGGAGGCTGGCAGCCACCACTAAATGGTGTTCTCTGCCCCTCTCTTCCACAGCTCTTGCAATCTCAGGATGTGAAGGAAGATGCTGTCCTGTGCTGCTCGATGGAGGTAAGCAGAACAGCCTAGACATCTCCAACCTCACACCCCGTGTGCCCCTCATGCCTCCCAGGTGTGGGTGTGCAAGGCTCACGGGAGGCGTCCACAAGTCCAGGGCAAAAGTATGTTGAGAGGGCTTGTGGACATGGACTCCTGCGTCCAGAATTGTTAACCCAAAACCAGGACAAATGTTGATGAGACGACCAACCCACCACAGTCTGGAGGGAGAAAGAATTGCTGGTTCTCTGGAGGGACAAACCTAGTGCTAGCATTGTCTGCTTTCCCTCTGCCCCCAAGACTACCGCCTTGCACCAGCAAACCATACACATGACTTAAGAGCTCCCAGGGGATCCCCAGCCCCCAAATACGTCCCTTGGCTTTGGTGGTATGGGATTTGGGGAAGGTGCCTGAAGTTGGAACCCCCCATGTTGGCACCCTTGAAAGGTGCCACTTCTGTCCTCAAGGTGTGACCAGTGGCCACTGTTCACTGAAGCTCTTCCTGTGGGGTCTTCCAAGGGGACAAACTTGGCCCTCCGTAAACAGCCCAGAGTCATTCCAAGGGGAGTGCAGTGGGCTTCCAGTGTGAGCATTCCTCGCAGCTGGCTTCTGACCAGCCTCCAAGGCTGCCCCCGGGATCTGAGACCGGAGTGCTGGGAGCCCAGATAACAGCCTTATTTCTATGGGACAGTCACTCCAGTAATTTGTTGGAACTCCAGTTGGGTACCCTATGTGGGGCTTGGGGCAGGGGAGGAGGAGAAGGAGAAAGCATGGTCCCTGCCCTCAGGCAGCTTCCAGTCTGGCTAGAGATAGATCACACACAGAGAGGACAGGCAGTATAGAGTTAAGTGTGGGTGCCGAGGATGCACCTCTGAGGATCAGGGGAGCAAGATCGGGGTCACAGGGGGGTCAAGGGAGGTTTTGTGAAGAAGGTAGAGCCTTGAAATGTGGGTAGGGCGGAGATGGGGGTCGGGAGTCTATCTAGAGGAACCACAGAGGCTGCTGGCGGTGGGTGCGCTGATCCAGAACACTGGGGCTCCTTCTTCCCAACTGGGGCTTTTCAAGGGTATTGAGGGACTGTCTTGAGGACCCTTGGACTGGCCTTGTGCCCAAGTTCTTCTTTCCTCCCCTTTGTGTCCCAAGTGTGGGCAGAGGCCAGTGCTGGGGGCAGGGAGGTGGGGTTGGGGGCAGGAGAGTCAGGAAAGAGAAAAATAGGAGACCCCATCCCCACTTTCAAGTTCCACATGGACACACGCAGGCCATAATGACTAAGCTCATTTCCAGAGAGACATCCTAGTAGGTGAAAATTAACAGGGAGCTGGTCACACAGCCATTGAGGGTGTGGGAAGTAATCAGGGAAGGCTTCCTGTAGGAGGAAAGCTCTTGGGTGAAAGGGAGAAGCAGCCTGTTCCAGGCGAGGGCTTTTTTCAGCCCTGGGCAGCAGGCTATGTCCTGACTGCTCTTATTCCTGCCACAATTGGCCGTTAACGTGGGCTCTCACAGTTGGCCGTTTCCACCTTCCCACCTCCCTGTCCTTCTCCCATGGCAGAGGCCTGGGCCTGCACCTTCCTGACAAAACCCAGCCATTTCCTGCCCTAGTCCCCAGCCCATCTAACCAAGGTGGGTCAGGGGACCACTGCAGGGCCCGAATCCTGTCCTAACCCCCACTTCTCCGCCTGCAGCTGCAGAGCACAGGCCGGCTGCTGGAGGAGCAGCTGCCCGAGATGATGACTGAGCTCCTGGCCAGCGCCCGCGACAAGATGCTGTGCCCCTCGGAATCGATGTTGACCCGGTCACTGCTTCTGGAGGTCATCGAGCTCCATGCCAACAGCTGGAACCCTCTGACACCGCCCATCACGCAGTACTACAACAGAACCATCCAGAAACTGACAGCCTGACAGCCAGGGGGCCTGGCGGGCAGCCCATGGGCAGCTGGGGCCTTGGTGCACAGGGCCAGATGGACAGGCGGGAGGACAGGGGTGGCCCTGGCGGGAGAAAGAAATGAGGAAGACAGGCAGGGCCGGAGGCCGGTCTGGAGCCAGACGGGGAAGGGATCAAATCCCTAGGAGAAACGCCCCCCCGTCGAGCCCCCCTCAGCCCTGAGCATGCGGCAGTCACACCAACAAGGGAAGCATGTTTCTTTTTCCTGGCGGCCCAAGCCCTGGCCCCTCCTCGCTCCCACTCCTCTCCCCGCTCCCATCAAACGCATCCCCCACAGGGCTTTGTGTGAGGGGTTCCATCTCTGGGCCTCCTCTGGGGCCTTGGCAGCCCGCACACCGGGGCACCGCTTGGGTCAGAAAGGACCTCGGAAGGCTGCAAAAGTGGGTCGGGGACGGAGCTTGCATTGTTCCCGCACGCTGTCAGGCGCAGTCGCCAACTGGCAGCAGGCGACGTGTAGCAGATGTCCGGGAGGACAAAGGCGGGCACGATCCCCACCAGCCGCCAGTAATTGATGGCCTTTGTCCGCCACGGTTGAACTGGGGAACAGAGGCGATCTCCTCTAACCTTCACACTCCACCTTCTCAACTTCAATTCTGCCTGCCTTCAGCCCCACCTCGGGCCTTGGGGGCTGGGAGCAGGGAGGGGAGCGGGAGTTCGCAGTTCTGTTTGCACTCTTGTTTTGTTGTGTTTTATTTTTCAAAAGTCAACTGCTTTGAAGTCTCTTCTCTCAATGAAAAGAATCCGTGATGTGATCCCAGCCAGCAACGAGGACCCCCTGATTAGTGGGAGATCAAACCGGCCCCCTCTGCAAGGATGCTAGCCACAGACAGCTTGCCAGTAGCCAATTAGGGTAATTGGAAACTTCTGCCTGGCGGGGGTCCCCCCTGGAACCCTGTGCGCCTCAGCCCCTGGCTTCCTGCACCGTCTTTCTTTCTAGCTGAGCGCTCTCAAAGGGCTGTTACTGTTGCCACTTGGGAGTGCATTAAAGCCTGTCTGGGCCCAGGGCCTTTTGGTGAACTGGGCACAGAAGAAGGCGGACAAATTAAAACCCAAATGCTAGGTGATGCTTCCTGCTCCCCAGGTTTGGCCCCAAGCTCTTACTGGGGGGAGAGTGGGGGAGGACGGCTGCCTGGCTTCCCCGGACTTGTAGTTCAGCCAGATGGGCTCTGTCGCTGCCCTGGCTTTCTCACAGGCGGGGTCCAGAAGCACAGCCCTCCCACAGCCAGGGTCTGTGTGCTGCAGGAGGACTCTGGGCTGTAGGAGAGGGTGCATTCCTTCCACCACAAGTAGGGCAGTCGGGCAGCTGGGTGGGCCGCAGATGCATCTCCCAAGGCTGGGAACAAGGTTGGGGTTTTTTGGAAGGACCGGGTCCTGTGGAGCAGCCCTTTCCCTGCTGTAGGAAGACGTGGGTTGCACGCTACGAGGCTGGCTTCAGGGTGGGCCCTGGCCCCTGGATAGCCCCATCTCTGGGCTGGAATCCTCAGTTTGATGAGCCCCCAGAAAAAGACCCTAGAGGCCAGCAGCTTTCTTATTTGCTCCCTTCTGAGATGAGTCACTCCCTGGGTCCCTGGAGGCCCCCGGCTGCCTGGTCCTTTCAAGCTGGCAGGGACAGGAGCTGGAGGAGGCTTCCCGTGGTTGACTCCCAGCCTGGGAGAGCAGGCAGGGTTAGGTGGGGGCAGGTTCCCAGTACTCCCTGGCTTTCTCCTCCGGCTGTAAGCTGCCCTTCAGCCCTGGGAAGGGAGCTGGTGTCAATCCCCAGAAAGAGCCTGCTGAGGGCCCAGGTTTACCAGGTCCAGGCCAGTGGTCTCTGCCAGGAAGCCCATGCTGCCCCTAGCTGTTGCCTTCTCCCTCCTTCCCAGGCTTTCTGAAGCTTCTCCTCACTGCCTTCCTCCTTAGCCTGGGACCCAGGGACACCGGAGGCCCCACAGGAGCCCTTGAGGGAAGACCGAGGCTGATGTCAAGAGGCTCAGAGAGGGCAGGCCCCAGGGAAATCATGGTCTCGGGAGTCAGGCAGCCCAGCCAGGCGAGCAGCTGCTCCCAGGCAGCCCTCAGAGACTGGCACCTGTGCTGAAATGGGCCTTGCTTCCCCCCAGTGAGGTGTGTGTGTGTGTGTGTGTGTGTGTGTGTGTGTGTACGTGCCCAGAACTAAGCAGGGCCCAGAGGAAGGGAGAGGCGGTACAAGCTGAGGAGGCAGGGGAGTGGGGGCTCCCCCCAACCAACCTAGGGTCAGAGAGCAGGCTGCAGGAAGGTGCCCAGGCCCCCCATGTACAGGGGGTGATGTTCCCTGGAAGGTAGAGACGGGGACACAGTGGGCCCCTTCCTCCTAATGGCCTTCCTTGGTGGTCTTGCCTCGAGGCCATCCCTCCTTGACTGTTAGGACCAGGGTGTGAAGAAATGAGATATAAATATGTACACATATATAAATATATTTTTAATTACGTGTCGTGTCACCGTGGCTCCAGACATACGGTTTGCCTAGTTTATTCCATTGCTTGAAAGCACTTCCTGGCCAATCCGAGTAACAATTTAAGCTGTTTTTCTAAATGCAGGTCATTGCTACTTTTTCAGACATGGAAGGAAAACATTAAAAAAATTTTTTCTTTTAAGGAAATAATGGTAAAGCCTAAAATCTGAACTCTGAGGCAGCTTCCCATGGGAGACTACTCAGATAGGAACTGGGGGGCAGAAGTGGGTGCCCCACAGGCCTGCTCCCTCCCCACGGAGTGAGGAAGGCCCTATCCAAGTTGACCTCTGAATGTATTTGGTGGGAGGCGAAACTGGATATTGCATTTCTGAGGCTTGCGTTGTTTTCCCTACTTGCCTGCGGCTTGCTTGGCACATTGAAGGGGCAAAGTCCGGCCATCTGATGTTGATCCAGTCTGGGTCTCTCCCCGCTGCCACTCAAGACGGAATAGGCATTGTTTTCCTCTCAGGCAGCTAGCCTGCTCACCACAGCCCTGCTTGCCTTGGTCTTGTGGCTTTGCCTCAGCTCTGGGACTGCAGCGCCAAGAGAGCTCCTAAGGCTCCTGGATAAGGCGGGAGCCCCGCGTCCTCCATGCGAGTGTGCACCCCCAAACTCGGTTTCATCTGTTTGTCCTTAATCCGTCTATAAACCTCTAAGGTTTAGGGATTTCCTGTCCTTCCATGTAAAATGTACATGTTGGCTGAGTCGGTATTTATTCTAATTTTTATTTTTATTTTCTCTGAGGGATAGGGAGGAGGGATGTGAGAAATTGTACCACTGACCCAGCTCTGGGCAGCTGACGGGGGGGGGTCTCAGATAGCCAGGCCGCCACAAGGAGTAGCCTCCCAGGGGCTGCCCCAGACGCCAAGTCCCAGTGTCTTATCGGCATCGGGAACCCTCTGACAGACTCCCAGGGCCTGCCCATGTAGTCCTGTCCCTCGGCTGCCGGGCGCTCTGCTGGGAATCCTCTGGCTGGGCCTTTGAGGATGCAGAGCAGAAAGAAGACAACTTTGCTCAGGTCACCGCACAGAAGGGCTGCCTGCCCACCTGAGCCAGCTGGGAACCTGGCGATAGGACCTACCTCCCGGGAACGGGCCTGCGGCTGCCCGCCAAAGCGGCCATGGAATCCTGCTACCGCAAACACCTTCCCTCCCTCAGTCTGTCCTGCTTTCCAGCTGAACCCAAACTACAAGTGGGTTTAAAAAATAAACACCAAAAAACAAAAACACCCTGAATCCTTGCTCTTTGTGTGTTTGGCAAAAGGAACCTTTCCCAAAGGCTTTTGTGCCTCAGCTGGTGCTGGCAAAGATCTCCAAGGAGGCCCGGCCTAGGCTACGAGCTAATGAGAGTCCCCATAACCTGGCTGCCATGGGGAGCAGGCCTGGGCTCTGGGGCAGGTTGTGAAGGAGGGGTCCGGAGAACGTGCGTGAAGGACATGTGTGTCCTCCCAGCTGGGAACTGTGGCCTATCCGTGGAGGTAGGATTAGGCCAGTCCTGCAGAGAGGAGTTCCCACACTAAAGATTTGGTCTGCTGCAGGTCCAGCTGCCCATCCCCCAAGCCTACCCCTCTTTGCAAATGTCATGGGGGCATTTGGCAGTGACTGATTTCAAGAAGACTGAAACCTAGGCCGAGCAGCCTAAAAGCAAGTGGCTGTCCAGTCCCAGCGGGTCAAATCAGTCTTTGATCAAAGGGTTCCATGATTTATTTTCCTGTGATGACATGTCTCTTGTTTTACACAATCCCTCGCGTGGCAAGAGACCGGAAACACTGCCTTCTGGTAACAGACCTGCCTTGGGATGCTCTCTGGCTAGAACTTGTCAGTCTTTCAGCCTCTCAGGGTGATGGCCAGAGCCTCCACCCCCACCATATGTCCCTGCCTGGCCAAGACTGTGGCCAGGAAGGCCCGGGAGCCTGGCGAGGACATGTTGAGATTGGTTACTGACCATTACTGAGTCACATAACACTGTGCAAAGACAGGCAGAAACACACACATTGGTAGAGGGACATAACATTTTAAACAATTGAGATATTTGCCAAGTCAAAATTTTTTACATGAATGCAAAGGAGTAAGGACAGAAAGTGGAGATCAGAATGAAAGGTGTTTGAAGGTAGGGAAGGAGAAGTCTTACCAAACACTGTTCACCAAAGGAGAAGATTTTTCCAGATGGTTTAGTCCCAGTTCCAGAAGGTTCTAAATTACTGAAAACTATGAAACATCACCCAGACACTGAATGTTTCGATCCTGCATTTCACCACTCTCTCTGCTAATAGGTGCTATCTGTCCTTCTGAGGGTAAGTCACATTTATACTGGCATCTATAGGAGGGGGAGAGGGAGGGGAAGTCTATTTATTTTGGATGAATAAGCTAGAAAACACAGGCACAAGCTATGTGTCTTTCAAGGGGCTTTTAATGTTCCAACACAAAAATAGCAACAGAAGAAGGGAAGGAGGAGGAATGCTGCAAAGTTCGGTGCTGTTACCTAAAGGGTGCTGTGTGATATGTGCAAACCATCCCATTGGGTTTTCTGCAGCCTAATCTCTCAAAGCGATTGGGAGGAGAGGGAGACCCTGCTAAGGGGTTTTTCAAGGTGTGGGGTCGATATCTGCATTGCCTCAGAACTTTTAAGAACTATATACTGAATATAGCACAGAGAAGACAAGTAGTGACTCTATAGCATCTTACTACGCTGATGGACAGTGACTACAGTGGGGTTGGGGGGAGCTTGATAATAGGGGTGAGTGTTGAAACCACAATGTTGCTCATGTGAAACCTTCATAACATTGTATATCAATGATGCCTTTAAAAAAATCTATATACTGAAGAAGACACATACACCAACATTTCAGAATTTACTGGTGGGTGCAGATGTGCTGTGTACCCTCTGTGGTTGAGGTTGCCACCCACCAGTCCGGGAATGTAGCACAGTGATGACGAGGAAGAGCATGAGTGTCTTGCAGAATTAATGTCTAGAAACGGGGCCACGTTGCTGCATTCCACCTCCTTTTGCAGTACAGGTATCCCACAATTTTCAAAAGTTCACATCATGCCACTTCACTTTTATGAAAGACCCACATTCATACCTATTTTTACAAACTGAAAGAAATAAGATGATTTTCACTGGTACAATAAAAGGGGAAAAGCTGCAATAGTGTTCACCGTTTGTTTGCAGCGATCTGCTGGAGGCAGCACATACCCCAAGCAGCGAGAACGGCCCACACCCAGCCCCTTCCCTAGGACCACATCTCAGGAACAAGCCTCCACAGCTTTGGACTATGTCGTGAGCATCTGTCCTTTATCTCAATTTATTTTGTGCATCTGTTAACAAGATATGTCCTAAGCCATCAGAAAAGCCTTAGGTTATTTTTGGGGTCTGGAAACATTCAAAACATTTCCATATACATTAATGGTAATTGTTTCTTTGTTTTAAGCCATTTCAGCTTATATAGGAGCCCTCTGCTTTCAGATAGCAGAGGAAACCTGTATTGGCATTTGCCATCGTAGCTGAAATGAGGCGGGAAGGCACATTTGCAATGGGAGAAGGGCCTCCAGTAAGTTGTTTAGTGTGGAGTAGAGTACATACCATGGACTCGGGGCAGTGTTCTGACTTTTGTGAGTCCCAGGCCCTTAAGCCTATTTTAGGTTCTTCCTCCTTAAAATAACTGCATTTTGTGACTACATTGGTGTGAAGACAAATATATTAATGTTACTTATTAAACTTTTATTTTAAACTTAGAAATCCATTTCTTAACTCTGATATTTAAAAAAATGAAAGCATTTCAGAGGCTTCTGGAAGGTACTGTGCGTAATGATGTATCAGTCCTGCATGAACATCGAACCTCAGCAAGAAAACCCACCTGTCCCTGCTACCCACCCGATCTCAGGGTGAGCCAGGGCAGAAGAGGGTGGGTGGGGGTGGCCAGAAGGGCAGCTCACACGGCAGGGCCCCAAGGCAGCAGTTGGCCCATGCTGAAAGCAGATGCAGTAGCTGTTTCTGCCCCAAACTGGCTGTCAGCCAGGCAGACCTGAGTATGAGGAGACCAGCTGTGTCCGCCTGACCAAGGAGACTCCAGCCCAGAGAGCTCAAGAGTCACACAGCACTTCATCCTTCCACAGCCAAGTTACCAGTCGCAGTCCAGAGCCTGGGAAGGAAGTAATAATGCTCATCCCCGTTTGGGGAAGCTGAGCGTGCATTCCGTGTGCTTGGATGGTACTTCAGAGTTCTCAAATGTAGATCTTGATGGACCCTCACAACAGCCCTGCCAGGTGACAGACATTATTTTACTCCATTTTAAAGACAGCAGAAACAGGCTTATTCAAGCAGAGTGACAACCCCATGTCATGTGACCAGTAAGAACAAAGGTCAAGCCTTAATCCTGAGAACCGCCCCATGGGCATCTGCGGGGACCAGGCTGAGATCCAGGCTCGTGGCCTCCAGCGCCTATGGCCACCCTTGTGCCAGAGTCCCCTTGCCCCGCTGTGTCCCCCATCTCTAATCGGCCCACTGGCTTTCAGAAGCAAACAGGGGCTCCGGCCAGGGCTCTCAGGCACTCTGGTGACCCAGAAGAACATACAGGGATACAGCCCTCGGAAGTACACACATGGATGGGAAGCTCATGACTGGCAGGTAACCATTGCCTTTCCCATCTGATGAGGGCCAGGGTTGGGGGCTCTGCCATGTGCTGGGTTCAGAGAAAGAGAAGTGCTGGGGCTGGGGAGGGGACAGCAACTCCTAAAGCACGTTGCCAGGAAAGGAAAGTGTGCTCGGTATCTGTGTCCATTATCATTGTCATGTAACTCTGTGTAACTAATTTTGTAACTAATCAGCTTGAAATCTCAAGGACTTCCCTGCTCTTGTTTACCAGGCTACAGATGGGGTGGAGTCTGGATGATCTTGGCTGGCTGAAAGAGGACCCAAGCCCAGTCTCTGGCTGACAGACAGTGACTGGAGGTAAAGTTGGGCACTTTCCCTTACTGCCACCTCCAGGAAGTTCTCCCTGGCTGCTCCTCCAGTCAGGGTTACAGGTCCTCCCTCTGGGCTCCTCTGAATGTGTGTTGCAGTTTCTAAATCTCCACAGCGGGTTGGCCTCTGAGCACTGAGGGGTGGGAAGAGGGGTGTGAGGGGCCCGAGTCCAAGAACAAGCAGCACAGGAGTCTTTCAGAGGTCACCGTGGCTCTCCCCCTGCTGCCCGGCGGTGGGGCTGACTCGGCCCCGCAGTACACCAGGAACAGGTCGTCAGTCCCTATGGAAAGGCCGCAAACTGGCCTTCTGCTCAGGCAAGGCTTTCCTTCCTCTGCACGTTCATTAGCTGGCGAGGGGAAAGGTCTCGACAGACAGAAAGGAATCTGGGAGGAAAAGGAGGAAAAAGCATTCCCAAGGGGGTCACGGTGCTGGTCACAGAAGCCCAAGGTTCACATAGAGGGACCCTGGAGGGCAGGCGGGGGGCCACGGAAGGAAGAAGCATGTTTTGGAAACCACAGGTGCCCAACAGCAGAGGGGGACGCATCATTTGGAAATGAGCCTCCCACCAGGGACATGTTCCCGCAGCAGCTGGGGCCCACTTCTCAGTGGTACCAGATGACTCTCTCCCTTGGGGTGCAGGGCGTGGATTAGGGAAAACCCAGGGACCCCTTCCATCCGAGGTTCTGGGAGGGGAGCAGGGCCTCCTGGGACGCTTCCCTTCTAGGAACTGCTGCTGCCCGCATCCCTGGAGAGGACTCCATCCTGTTTCCCCAGCTGACCCTCCAGCACTCCAGGCCCTCAGCATGTGAGGGGAACTTAGAGCCACCCTCCCAGTTTACAGATGCGGAAACTGAGGCCCTCACAGGACAGGGACTTGCCCTGGTACCTAACAGGTATAGGGTGTGTGCGACCGGCCACCCAACTGAGGGCTTCCCCACATCTCACTACAGCTCCTGAGGGCACCGTGTCCATCTCAGAGGCCGAGAAAGGTAACGCCCCCGCCCAGGTGGGGCCACTAGGAAGAGGCAGGGGGCGGCATTCAACAGGGTCCCTTCTGCCACCCAAGCCCTGGCTGGTGGCACTTAAGCTCAAAACCTCCGTGTCCCCCACACAGCAATGAGGTCAAGTAAGTCCACTGAGAAACGTGGACAGTCCTTTCAGTGTCGTCAGCCAGGATAAGGCTGTGCGGCTGGGCAGGTCACTCGGCGTCTCTGAGCTTTAGTGTTATCTGTCTCATTGGAAGATGTGGCTAAAAGGCGCATGTCCTCTGATCCCCCACAAATGACAGCTTTCCTCCCCTTTAACCTCCAGGCTCTCCCACGCTGCTGGCTGTGTGTGGCTCCCACTCTTCCGGGTAAAGGGATGAGCACTAAAGTGTGCCTGCGCTCCCGCTGGGACCCACCGGGATTGGGGCTTGGGTGGGTTTGGCAGGAATTCTGAGTGCTTTTGAAGGTGGGACTTTGGGCGTTGACCTTGCCACCCACACAGAGGCTCTCATGGGAGCTGACGTGTCACCCACACAGAAAGCCCCAAGCATCCAGCTGATCTTAGTGCCTGCTGGATGCGAGACGTGGAGCTGGCCCTGCCCTGGGAGATTCAGAAAGGACCCCCTCTTGCACCCCTACCCACACGGAGTCAGCGGTCCAGACAAGTGCTCAGGAGAAGCAGGTTTTTAAGCCAAAGTGACAATTCTTTCCTGTGCACCCACTGTGTGCCAGATCTATGCTGGAGATGAGGACACAGTGGGGAAGCGGGCAGTGGAGAAGGGACCGTGGTGAGGTGCCGTGGGTGAGCACGCAGAGCAGCAGGTTCTGGCGATGGAGTCATTAATCCTGGGGAGGACGGCCTGGGGACCCAGTTTCCTGGTATGGCGTGTTGAGGGGCTGACCCAGCACGTGGGGTTGGCCGCAGGGGGCCTCACAGTGTGTAAGCAAGTGCCGCAGGGGTCAGGCAGATGACAGTTAATGCTGCACACACGGGAGCCCTGCTGTGGCTGGGATGGGCCGGCTGGGCCGGGCAGCCAGAGAGTCAGGGCACAGGTAGAAGCCCCTGCAAAGCCCCTGCTGTGCTGGATCCTTAGAGACCAGGTCTGTGAGATGCTCAGTGTAAATGTAGGAGGGGCGGCCGGCTGGAGAGTGCGGTGCTGGCCAGGCTGAGTCACCACTGAGTAGATTTGGGAGTGGTGGGAGGTGCCTTATCAGAAGACACCAGAACTGAGGAAGATTATTCTTCCTTAGGCATGCAGAACAGATTAGAGGGGACGGAATCTGTGAGAAAAGCAAGAAAATCAGTCAGTTATGCAGGTGGGAGGCACCTTGGTGGGGGGAGGGACAAAGCCAGGATTCTCTGGGTCCCGACTTCCACCCAAGGCCAGCTCTCCCCATCCCAGGCCCCTGGTAGTGTCCATGGTGAGGTGTGTTGTCACACATATATTCATTTTCTATAGCTGTAACTTCCATCTTTTAACAGAAAAACTTTCTTTAAAATTTCTTATGCTAGAAATCTTCCTACAGGGGATACACATCCCTGGGTTCTCAAACAGAGGGCACTATGTGCTTCACCTTTTCTTGGTGACTCAGGGTCATTTCACAGCTCTCATTAGCAGACTGGACTGTAATACTGGGTTACCTTCAGGGCTTGTCAAGGTATGTCCAGTCTGCTTTGCTTTTTTTTTAATTACTGCATCTGTATTTTACGGTGCTGCTGCCTCCTCTCTCGTCACAAGGCTCTTCTCGCTGCGGTCAGTATACCTGCTGGGCCTGAGAAACTAGACCACCAAGCCTGTCAGAACTGTTTGTCAAATAAGAGCAAGTAGGCCCTGAGTGAGGGCTTCAAGGGCACTTTATAAGCAAAGAGCATGAGTTTTACTCCATGAATGGATGTTTTAAAAACACATCTCACCCACTCAAAAACCATTTTGCCTACTTTCTATCTGCTGATAACTTCCAAGAGTGGTGGACCCACCTTACATAGAGTTGTGCTGACCTAGAACTGAAGTTGTGTTGGTTCGTGTGACCCTCCTGCTGTCTGTGAGGCTGATGGGGTGGGTCTTGCCCTAGTTTTCTAGGAGGAAAGCTGAGCCGGAGGGTTGGGGGGGCCAAGATGAGCCAGTGAGTCAGGATGAATGTCATGACCACTGGCTTGGGCACCTTGCCTCAAGGCCACACCAGAACTCCCGTCGTCAGAGCTGCGGGGACAGGGAGCCAGAGGCCCTGGCTCCTGGAAAGAGAGCTTGTGCTTGGAGTCAGCGGATCTGAATTCTAGCCCCAGCTTCCCATTCGCCGGCTCATCGCCAGTGGAGGCAGTTCCTCTTGGGGCCTCAGTTTCCCCATCTGTAAAAGGATGAGTATATTAATTTTTAAAGTATCCTCTCTACAATTCTTGAGCTTCCTTTGTTAATTAGTGGGAGAAAGAGGAAGGGAGGGAGGGAGAAAAAGGTTGATGTTGCTTTGCCTGAGCCCCGCCTGGGCCCCCTGATTTCCTCAGGCCCTGACTTGATCCCCTTACGATGTGCCCCCTCCCCAATCTAGTTTATACCTAGGTTGACCCACGCAGGAGAGCTTTAAAATTTCAAATTACTCAACTTCAGATTCTACAGGCATTAGGGAAAGGCCTAATAATAATGACACCTACATAGGCAAAGGGTCTTGCCATCCAGGGATGTCATCCCATTCGCAGGGAGGGACTGCACCCCAGGGAAGGGCTCATCCATGGTGCTGAGCTGGGAGTAAAGCCAACATGTTCGCACTCTGGAATCAACAGTTCTTCAAATACTTTTGTCTTTGGCACTTCCCACCTGTGTCTTGAACCAGTTCCTTCTGCTTCAATCCATGATTTCCCTTGTCTGGCACTAGAAGTTCCCAGGCTGCCCAGGATGGTCCTTCCGCAGGGAAGCAGTAGGTGGGTCCTGCCACTCTCATGTGAATCAGTGAACGCCATTCCCACCCGAGAAGGACGAGGAGCGAAGACAAAGCAATGCCTGGCTGAGATCACCAGGCAGTATGTCCCCTGAAGCCCACCCCACCAGCTGGACAGGCCGCCCAGCACTGCCCTGCCTAGGGGGGTGCAGGCAGAGCCCGGCCCCCCACCCCCCAACTCCCTCTTTCCCCATCTCCCCACTATCCCGGTCTGCAAGCTGGAGCCCCATGCAGTTTGTGAAGCCCCTGCCCACCTCTCCTGCAGGGACTGCCCCGGCCTGGGCCCCAAGCTTGGCGGCTTTCCTGGCCTGCTGCCGTATTGATTGTTTCAGCTCCCTTTTTGCTGGGGATATCAATTCAGTGGGTTCCAGGGATGGCTGTGCATTTTAACCTCTCACCCTGGTCTAGACTCT
This sequence comes from Smutsia gigantea, assembly GCA_032199065.1. NCBI lineage: Eukaryota > Metazoa > Chordata > Mammalia > Pholidota > Manidae > Smutsia > Smutsia gigantea. The sequence goes on from JAVSCE010022117.1 coordinate 57,073, forward strand.
GTCGGCTCCTACTGTCCCTGCGCCAGAAGGAGATGGAGGGCCCCGGGTCTCTCGGGCAGGCTCTGGAGCCAGTGGGTTTCCAGGAACAGATGCTGGGATTGCCCGCCGGCTCCAAGGCCCCGCCAACCTGCCTCCCTCCAAACCGGCCCGGTGAATTATTAAAGATGCAATTTCCTTTCATCTTTCCAGTAAAATCTCTCCCTGTGCCATGATCCTCTGCCTTCCTGTCACTGGCTGGGCAGGGGCCTTGCCAGCACCCTTATTTACCCCACTCCCTCCCCATGCCTGGGCCCTCCCCAGAGGCAGGATGGGGCTGACCCCTTCCTAAAAAGGTCCAAGAAGCCCAGGAATCTTGAGAGACTGGGTGGTGAGAAGGGCACTTGTAATCATAGAATGCTAAAAGAAAAGGAGCCCAGAGAGGGGCTGCAGGCAGCCCCAGGCAGCCCAGCAAGTCCTGGCAGAGCTGGGTGGGGTTGAAACTCAGGTCCTGGCCTCCCAGCTGAGCACGTGCCCTTGTCCAGCACGGGAGCAGCCTCGGGGGTCCCAGTGTGCTGCCTCAGGGTGAGCGCCCTGCACGCCTGGGGCAGGGAGCTGGGGCAGGCTCCTCACCGCATCAATCAGGTCTCAGGAGTGTGAGTCGCAGTGTTTGCTGTTATTGACCATACAGCCCTCAGCCCCTCTACAGCGGGCTAGCTGAACGTAAAGCCATAATTAATACTGCCCTCCTGTCGGTATTTATTGTTTCGGGTTTTTACCGTTTACTCCCAGTCATCATCGCTGCGGGGCTGGAAGCAGGCAGCTCCCTGTCATGCTGGCCAAAGCTAGTGACCGCTACTTGGTCCTGCACCCAAAGCACGCCTCAAGGCCTTGCTCCACACCTGCCTCCAAAACACGTCTCCTGAGTTCCCCCAAAGAGACCCAGAGCTCCTACCTGTGCCCTGGCTGAAATCACACCATGCTCTGTTCTGAAAAGGGTGCTTGGAAAGCGTTCTGGGGTCTTTAGCCGATGTCTTGGTGTCCGTTAAGACCCCGTGCTGTGCACCCAGCCTTGAGCCAACTACTCTGGAGGCTCCAAATGACCATGGTCTTTTAGGCCAGGGGTCAATTCCCTCAGCCCAGGAGAAGGAAATGCAGAGGGACCCTAGAGAGCCCCCATCTCCTTCCCTCAGCTTACCCTCAGCTGCACCGGGCCAGGCTGCAGCCAGAAAGTGGGCCCCGAGGCTTTTCTCCATGACAGAACAGAAAGCCTCTTCCGATGAAAGAAGCCTCCAAGGACACATGTGGAAGGCCCGATGGAGACACAAGCCCTTCTTGTGGCAGGAAGGGGTTCCCAGGCCCTTGAGAAGATATTTCTCCGACCCTGATTTGGGCTCAGGTTCAGGTCTTTGCCCCTGGCCCAAGGCTTGCTCCAGCTGAGGCCAAGCCTGGCTGAACACCCCACACTCCCTTACCGGATTCCTTGTCCCCCTCCCCCAAGTCCTCCTTGTTTCCCTCTACCCCTAGGGAAGTGGACGGCAGGCCCAGAGAGGACTGTGAGCCCTTCTTCGGCCACCTGGCTGGGACACCCCGTCTTAATGTGTTCACTCACCTTCATCCTTGATGTCAGACCCATCTGCACATCCAGATGGCCTCTGCGGGCACTTCCGTGAACCAGGCACCGTGGTGAGCCTGCACTTCACTCAATTTCATGAAATGTGACCCCCACAACCACCTGTGTGGTATGTATGGCTCATCACCTCCATTTCAAATAACATAAAATGTATCATCTTAATTCAGGGGCATTTGGTACATTCACAGTATCATACAATCAACCCCTCTCTCTAGTTCCAAATCATTTTCATCGTCCCAAAAGGAAACCCTATACTTATTAAGTACTACTTCCCATTCCTTCCTCCCCCCAAGCCCTTGGCAACCATTAATCTGTTTTCTGTCTCTATGCATTTACCCATTCTGGATATTTCCTATAAAAGGAATTAAACAGTATGTGGTCTCTTGTGTCTGGCTTCATTCACTAAGCATAAAGTGTTTGAGGTTCATCTCTGTGAAGTCTGGTATAAGCACCTTATGCCTTTTTATGGCTGACTATTCCATTGTATGAGCATCTCCAATTTGTTTATCCATGCATCTGTTGATGGTCAACCCAATTTTGCAGATGAGAAATTGAGGCTCAGAGAAAGAGGCTCCCCTTCATCCTTCTATCCGCTCCTCTTAGGCAGGGGTCCAACCTGTGCTTCCCCCAAACCTAGGGCATGGCCAGGCCTGCAAGAAGTGAGCCGATGGCCAACAGCAAAGGAGTTGCTGTATGTTGGGTAGTGTGGTGTAGTGGTTAGGGGGCTGGGCTCTGAAGCCACCTCCCTGGGTCCGAAGCCTGGCTCCATCCCTCACTAACCACGTGGTGTGATTTCCGGCAAGTCATTTAACTTTTCTGTGCCTTTGTTTTCCCATCTGCAAAAGGGGAATGATAACCAAAATGGTAGTAGCTTCTGCAAAGGATGTTGTGATATACTAATTACATATAGCTATCCCTACATTCTAGAAAATATAAAAACTAACCTATACTGGCAGAAAGCAGATGAGTGGTTGCCTGAGCATGGGCAGAAGGGTCTGGAGGGAGAGGTTACAAAGGGTTCTGAAGAAACTTTGGGGAGTAATGGATTCATTCATTATCTTCATTGTAGTGATGGTCAAATGTCATATGTGTTGCATGGGTCTGTATGACATACGACAAAATGTATCTGATTATACACCTTAAATGTGTGCAGTTCATGGTAGGTCAGCTATACCTCAGTAACACTGTTTACAAACATCACCTGAGCTAATACGTGTGAGTGACTTAACAGGGCACCAGGCCTGCAGCCAGCTGCGTGAATATCAAGGGCTGGCAGTGGCCACCCCCTCCCCCAGGGCTGCTTCTCTCCTCATCATTAGCTCTTCAAAAGCCCACACAGGCTCTAGCCAGTGTCTGGCTCACCCTGTGTGCACATGTCATCAAACTTTCTAAATTCTTCAGGAGCAATTGCTGAATAGCCGCTGTCCCAGCCCATCCTGTTCCTGCCCCTCCCCACTGTCCCAGCATCACCACAGCTGTCCACAGGGACCCTGTTCCAGCGCCGTCCTCAGCACTTGGTGCCCCTGGATGCCAAATATTTTAAGTTTTCCATTTGACTGCCTTCACCCGTGGCCCAGCCACACTGCTGGGGTTAATTCTGGCCTGTCAGGACCTTCCCACGTCCAGGTGGCCAGCAATGCCCATCCCGGAACCCAGCCACAGCAGAGAAAAGGCAGCCCCAAGAGCCTCAGAGGCTCAGGGACCACCCTGGCCCGGGACTGAGTCATGCCACAGAGGACATGGCTTATTATTTGGTGTACTTGGCCTTTCTTTTTTTTTTTTTTTTCATTTAACCCAAGAAATTTATTTTATTTATTTATTTTTTTAATATAATTTATTTTATTATCATTAATTTACAATACATGTGCAATATTACGTTATTAAACTACCCCTTCATCAGGTCCCCCCCACCAACCCCATTACAGTCACTGTCCATCAGCGTAGTGAGATGCTATAGAATCACTACTTGTCTTCTCTGAGCTGTACTGCCCTCCCCGTGCGCCCCCAACATTACATTTGCTAATCGTAATGCCCCTTTTTCCCTCTTATCCCTCCCTTTCCGCCCATTTTCCCCAGTCCCTTTCCCTTTGGTAACTATTAGTCCGTTCTTGGGTTCTGTGGGTCTCCTGCTGTTTTGTTCCTTCAGTTTTTTTCTTTGTTCTTATACTCCACATATGAG